>BSBK01009200.1:2500-270000 GCA_027943335.1 Chamaecyparis obtusa
GAAAGAACCCCACCTCCATAAGAGAATACTCCACCTCTAAAGTAGTATCATATGAATATAATAAAGATAAAACATGTAATGCCCCTCCAACCCTATAAATCTTGGTTATTCTCTCTAGGAAGTTAGATCGTGTTATAAGTGATTTCATGGCTAAGAGAATGTTCCTTCTTGAGATGGTTTCTTCCTAATCATTATAACTTGACATGTTAATATGGGAAATAATAATATTGCGTATGTTCCTTTATATCTTCATGTGTGTCAGTGATAGGATCACATGATAAACCTACATGCTTATATGTGAAATGCTCATTATTAATATTTATGTGTACATTAGGTTAATTGACTATAATCATTTAAGGGTTAAATGGGTTACATTATCTAATAACGTTACTTGGGTTTAGACATGATTAATGCATTTATGGATATATGATTTGTTTATCTTGATTTGATAATGGGACATTTTGAGTACATGTCTGATGGCTAAATGGGTTTGTGAAAGATAATAGATGATTTATATTTACATGATTATGTTATGATTCATTATTGTTATGTAATATAGAAAAGAGATTATTTTGGTACTAACCACACTAATCCAATTATGCTTTGTTTGTGTGACTATTTGACGTGACTGTCGGAAGAGGGGAGGTACTCATAGTTACTCCTATGGGAGGTCCACATGATGTCGCACTCTCCCTCCTTGTTTGCAATTGCTTGTACATATGTACATATATATTGGTGTACTTGGTTGGTGTTGTAGGATGCAGGTACCAGGCATTGACTCCACCTAGCTACACAGGTCTGAGCATGCCTTAAAAATCCTCAAATTGTTTTTGTGTGGAGGTATTACCAAGATTACTCTCAAGGTTACCATGGACTTAGGTTTCTCTTTAGGAGGTTACCCTAGTTGGGGGATCTGAATGCAATATGTGATGCGGTCTTGTAATTTATGATTTGACGTTGCTTTGTGATTTATGATGTGAATTACATTTATCCTTGTTAGTATATTTATATATATTTATTTTATATGAGTTATATTAATTGTATGTTATATAGGTATGTGTATATGTGAGTGCACATGGCATATACCCATGCTTATATAAACAATAATATTTGTATGGATTTATCGATTGTTTTAGTGGTATGTTATTTGAAGTGAATTCAATGAAGAGTATTAAATAAAAAGTGAAAATAATATTAATAATAATAATAATAAAAAAAAGAAAGGGTTATTTTTATTAAAAACTAGCTACCTAGGAGGGAGTTGAACTCGAGACCTCCTAGAAGTTAGGCTAGCTAGTTTCCATGTGTGCTATGTGTTTTCCTTGATAGTTAATTGTTGAGTTTTCTTGTTATGGTTTTATTTTGAGACTATTTTTAATTAAATTTAAAAACTTTGTTAAGAGCTTATGGGAATAATTGGTTTAATTTTCAACCAACTATGGAAGTTGGAGAAGTTGCATTCTGTAAAGCAACTCCTCCAACGACATAGTTGGGGGATAAATGTTTGAAGATTTTGTGTGCGAAGGAGGATAATAATTTTTGGAAGATTTGTTTTTTCTTTTGAGTGGTCTGTAAATGGTTTCTCTGGAAATTTTTGGTGAAAGTTATGTGAGTTTGAGAGTTTCTAGTTGGTGAAGTCTTGTGTGTGAGGATTGCTTGGAGTTTATTGCCAGAGGAAGATTTTCAGAAGGATATCTACTAAAAGGCTAGAAAGTTTGTAGAGAGTCTCCAACCAAGGGAGGATAATTCTCCGCAGGACCCCAAGTAGGGTCTAAACTAGGATGAACCCCCATTCTTCCCATGTGCATGATTATGTATATGATTGATATGTTACTTGATGAGAATGTGATGGTTTAATTTCTATTTGAAAATGAGAACTATATATATGTTTGTTTTTTTTCTGTGTATTTGAAATATGTTTCCGGGAAGTAATTTTTATGAGTGTTTGTTTGTTCACTGTGGTGAAATATTCCTGGGAGGGAAAAAGTGGTTTCAATCATATAGGATAGTGTATTATATTGTTATTGAGTGTATTATGAATGCTTCCAGAATTGAGAACTGTTATTTCAACCTTACTGGTCCATGTCGGTTATTGCACCACCTTTTCTTGTCCAGATCTAGAATAGTTTTTTTAGATAGATAAGATAGATTGATGAGTCATTTATGAAGGGAAAATGGGAGATCTCAAATGGGTCGTGCTCAGAATAGGCAACCATAGTCCCCATAATGCCTAGTTTTACCTGCAAGACATAGTTGACTATCGTGTTTTGCAGTTTCTATCGGTCTAGTATAAACTAAGCCAGGTCGGTTCAATGTTGACCGAGTCAGGTCAGTTTAGTGTTGACCAAGTCAGGTCAGTTTAGAGTGAATCGAGCTAGGTTGGTAATGTGTCAACCGAGCTAGGTTGGTAGTGTGTTAACCGAGCTAGGTTGGTAATGTGTCAAGCGAGCTAGGTCGGTAGTGTGTCAAGCGAGCTAGGTCGGTAGTGTGTTAACCGAGCCAGGTTGGTAGTATGTTAACCAAGCCAGGTCAGTTTAGTGTTAACCAAGCCAGGTCGGTAGTGTGCCAACTGAGAAAAACTGTGTCAACCGACCAATCTAGTATAAACCGATAGAGCTAGTATAAACCAAGGAAAATAGGATTCAGACTTTATATAATAATAACATTTAAGTACAAGTTTATGTACTTTAATTTCTTATACTTTAAGTTATACTTGTATAAAGTGTTTAGGTACCTTCTAAGATGATTGGGATAGCTTTCAGATTCATAGGAGTTAAGATGCAAATTATAATTTTGAGATTTCTTAAAATTCAAACTTAGCCAAATGTCAGGCACAGGAGACTTTTCCCTAGATTTTTGGAATAAGCTATGGAATGTTGTTTCAATGCATGTGGGAAGTTTTATATTGTGTTTTGGCATATGAAACTTTGTGTAAACTTTAAATATGTTCATTTCTTGTTGTGTTAGAATTATATGGAGTATTTAGATGCTTGAATAAGGTTAGGATATGTTTTAGGGTTCGGGTTGTCCAATGGACTAGGACTACTCTAAGGCCTCCTAAATGTTTCTCCAAACGTTCTTAAACTTTCTTGTTCTTTTCTATGCTTTGATTCTTGTTCTTGAAAGTGTTTACAATGTATTTTATTTTATGTATGATGTATTTGGGATGTGTGAAGTTTGTTTCACCTATGTAAATTCGTTACTTGTTGTGTTGAGGTTATATGGATTACTTATGATGATTTTCCACTTGTCATATACTTGAGTTTAGTTTATGAGGCTAGGACTTGTCTCGATGGCCTATGTGCATGGGAGGGTTCCTTAGACCTATAAATGAGCTTTGTAAAGTTTTACTTGTGCATGAGAAAGGTTTTATGTTTTGAGGTGCCTTGTGATAGACATTCTTCCAATAGTTCTTGTTATGTATATGGCTAAGGTTAGGACTCATTCTGAGGGCCTGAGTGCATAGGGGAGTTTCCTAAACCTATGGATCAAGATTTGGAAGTGTTATCTTGTTTTGTGACTTGTGATGGGGTAAGGGAATAGGAACCTTAAGTGAGTGGCTCACCTTAGGTGCTAGAACCCTAAAGTGGTTGCCAGAGGATCCTATGGGTGGGTTTATAAAAAGTGATAACCTTAAAAAATTAACCTAGGAAGGGGGTATTCAAAAGATAATGAAAGAAAACATTAATGGCCACATAGATCTGATTGGAGTACCGGGACCAGGGATAACTACCAGGATGGATCCCTATTCATAAAGGGGGGACCAAGGTTACATGGTTGCTAGGAAGGATCCCAATATACAGGTTGTGTGATGACACTCACTTAGGTGGTCTCCTAGAACCTTAACCTCGATGTTATAGTATGATGATATTTTATGTGCTTTATTCTTGCTCTTTTGAGTCTTGGATTTATTGGTTTTTGAGACTTAGATTTCCTTAAGGTCTTGAGAGTACCTTGGTTCTATCTCCTAGCACGGGGGGTGGAACTTTATCAATTTCACATGGTTGGGTGGAAAATATTTTTCGAGGTGTTGTTCATGGTTCGTGTTGTGGCTTGGATTTTGAGTTGTTCAGTGGTGAAGATTCTGTTCTCATATCATGTATCTCTATCTTCTATTATTGAGGTGTAAAGATGTATTGTGGGACTTGGGAAACTTGATGTAATTATCTTTCTATATGCCTTCGGGCAATGTGCAATAATTGTAATTATGTTTGTAAAAGGAAATTGTAATAAATAAGCTATGTATTCGGGAAGGATAGAATTATGATTTGAAAAGGGGATTGAATATGGTTAAATTAATGAGTAATTCCTATCTTATATCTCTTGTTAATTTTAAATGAAATTGGAATTTAAACGCGTGATAAAAATGATTCATTAAATGGTGTATGTTGGTTATCAATATATGGTTAAGTACTTTACATTCTTGCCATTATTATATTGAAAATAGAAAGTAAGGACTTTTAATGGAAAAGTTTATTTGAGTGTAATTGAGTGGAGCATTGATAATATTAAGGAGTAAACAAATATGAAAGAATAAATGTTCTTAATGGATGTGATAAGTAATGTGTGCTTGTTTCACTTCTAAAGGTAAATTACGTGTTAGTCGGTAAGGAAAATTAATTTCGCTAGTTCATTAATGTAATTGGTTTTTATGTGAAATAGGATCAATGTAAATTGGAGTTCAAATTGAAATAGAATTTGTTTTATTAAGTAATAAAATGAAATACTTGAAAATGGTAAATGAATTCATTAAGGGAACCTTAAGGAATGTACTTGTGAATGGTAATGATGATATGCTAGAATGTAAAAAAAATTGTTAGTTGTAATTTTAGGTTATAGACTTGATTCCTTATGGGTAACCTGGCGGGGACATTACAAAACACAAAGAGCCCGTAAAATAAGAGGAAATAAGAAGTGAAAAGTTCTAACATGGGACAACATAGTAACTGAAAAGGAAAAAAAAAACCAAAAAATAACACCAAGAGGTCAAGATGTGGCACCCAAATGGCCACAACACATGAAAGTGCCACCAACAAATAGGAAGAAGAATCCAAACCATTCAAACAACACCAGGAGGAACCTTAATGAAATCTTTCAGAGTTGTGCAACATGAGTCACAAAATGAAAATAGGAACCTACAACTACAAGAGACTGATAGAATGCAAGATCAGAGGTTAGTATTAACAAAGATTTTTGAAATTACATAAAGCCAACCAGTAACATGCAGGCTTACATTTTAGGCATACATACCTGATTATACAAAGAAATATAGAGTTAATTTTCCTTTGAATCTTTAATAATTCCTCTTGTAATACTGATATCACACAAGGGTTAATTATATCCATATATAGAGCCTTCACAAGAATCAAGTCATCCTCAGAAAGATTATATTTTCCAAGAATTAGAAAACATTTTACAAATATAGGTCAAGACCCAAATCATAAGGATCTCCCTCAAATAGATGAAATATGATGTGTAATACTAAGGATGAGTCTCTCACACATGTAGAAATGTTGCTAAATTAACTATGGAGATTTGTCGATCGGGAAATTTCTTTGCAATATTAAAAAAGTGATATTTCTATCAGGATTCAACTCTGTAGATATTTAGTCAAATGAGGTTGCAAGTAGAGTGGGTTTGACCATGGAGGAAACTCTATAGTTAAGCATGCTCAAGATGGAGTAGTACTGGGATGGGTGACCTCTCTGGAAGTCCCGGTGCTTCACCTCTATGAGCATCACCTAGATCCAATGAGTGCTAAGTGTTCCATTCATTCTCATGAGAGATGGGTTCATGTAAACCACTACTCATGAAACATGGGTCAATGACTTTGACTCAAAAACTATGCAGTTGAATCCTGATAGAAATATCACTATATGATTGGCTATGAAAAATATCTCCTACTTATCAATATCATAAAACACCAACTGACCATTAGAACATGAAGAATAGAGAAAACCTCCCATGAATCTAGAAGAAATCAAATGTGAATTAATAGTTTTAGGTGTGAATCTAGGTGAAGGTGCAACATTATGCTAGGAACACTCCATGAGGTGTGCAACAGTAAAATATCTAAACTAAACAAACATTGAAAGAAACACATAGACTTCTCAAACTAGAAAACAAGAAAAAAAATGTTTTTGGTTGATGCGTGATTTCCAAGAACCCAAGATGCTCCTACATCGAATAATCCAAATCCACTACATCCACTAGAAATCTAGAATAAAAAAGCCTAAGAAATCAAATACAGATAGATACCACTACAAATGAATAATAATTTCCTCAATCAAATTACTGTCCAAGATGAAAAAAATCCAAGAGAATCAATCACAAACTCCTCATGAAATATTCAAAATTCCACAATAGTAAAATCTCAAGAAAGCTCCTAAAAGAATAAAAATCAACCAATGAAAGATGCCCTCAAGAAAATTGTAAATTTATGCAACTAATTCTTACTTCCAAAACAAATTAAAACTGAATTTTATTAAAAGAACACAAAGTTTTCTCTCACAAATATCTAATTTGTTATCTTGTACCATAAAATTATATAATACTTTGTCAAATATAAATATTAATTAAATAATTTATGTATCCTGAAAGTATAGTTATTAATTAGACATATAATATTCATGCACACATAAATAGGGATTAATCAATAAAACATCATTCTCTCATTACATAGTCATTAATAATTCATAACAATACTTTACACATAAATTAATATTCCATTTAATCTTTTATTAATTTAATAATCATTCAAGATGACGCAGGTAAAGGGATGGTGGATCCAATTAATGACATTCCAAACCTTGTAGCTAGGTAGAACAATACAGTGAAATACTCACAAAGAAACACAACTAATTATTTAACTCTAATTTTCATTAACATGCCCGGCTATAAGGCCTTTTGGTTTAGGGCCAATTACAATCAGTAAACAATTTTGCAAGATCTACAATAGATCCAATACAAACTCCAGCTAGTCCAGCTCTAAAGACAATCAGAAGTTGATGGAAACCCTAAGGTAGATCTTAACTTGAGCTCGTAAGCCTCCAAGAAATCTCATTGTTCCCAAGTATGCAACCACTAGCTCTAATATTATAAACTATTTGATAGGAATCAGATCTGCAAGTTCATGGAAACAACTTTTGCACAACTTTGCCAACTCCAGCTTTAGTAACGCATCTGTAAGCTTATTCCCTTCTCTTCTTCTCTCAAGTGGTGTCTAAAACATCTACCCAAGCTTCCCTTAAATACTAATCATCAGCCATAGGTTGGCAAGATGAAACCCAAAACCTTCCTAACAAATATTAAATGCCATACAAGTTGGCTTACAAAATGTATACAAATATTTAATATAGCATGTTGGCCTCCAAATCCACTTAGGAGAATCCATCAAAAGATACAAATAATAAATGCACCAAGTCGGCCCAAAAAATCACACAGAACTCCATCCAGCAAGTCAGATCTACCAAGCAATAGTGAAATAACTACGCCAGCCAGGCATCACCGAGCACCAATGTCGACCGAGTACTGCAGGCATGACCAATTAACCTATTCACTGAGTGCTAGAGACTAATGAGTTCCTTCAGCCATCGAGCTTCCTTCAATGATCGAGGCCATCGGTCAAGGCTGCAACTGAGTAAAACTGGCCAAAGCACAAACACTTATGCAGTTTCACTAAGCACACAGAATTCCCTTGCATCAGACACCCCAAGTTCCAAAAGTTGTTCATATGTGAGAAGAACGTCTTCCAAGATTCAAGACATGAACCCCGAACTGGTTCTTCACATAAAAGTCCTCCACCTTTTCTACTTGCAACTTCTTCCACTTCTATTTCCTTTGTCTCTTCAAGTCTTTTCTAGACAATGCACAGGTCTATTCTCCAAACTGATCATTCATTTTCTCTAGATCCACAACCTCAACTCGGATACCAATACTCAGGCTTCTCCTAACAAGCGTTGCATCCATCAAAGGCATCAGTGAAAACTTCCTGTCATTCTTCTCAATAGTAAAGACATTCTTCACACAATCATACATAGCCCTGCAATCATACTGCCAAGGTCTACCGAGCAATATATGACAGCTATCCATATCTACAATGTCACATAAAACAAGATCCTTATATTGGCCAATCTGAACATCAATGAAGCATTATTCTCTTACTTCCAAAGCATGAACATCTTTCAGCCAACCAATCCTATAAGGTCATGGATGTTTCATTCTACTAAAACCAAGTTTCCTAACCATGTCCTCAGCAACAAGGTTATCAATACTACCACTATCAATAATAACATCATAAAGTTTACCTCCAAACTTGCATTGGGTCTTAAACAAGTTACTCCTCTAACAAGGTTCATCCTTTGTACCGAGCAATGTATGCCAAAGCAGCAAGTTCTCTGATTTAGGTTCATTTTGAATGTTCTCATTTATCACAGTAGTTCATTGATCAACCTTCTTCTATGTAAACTCAAAAGAATGGTGTCCTTCTCCACAATTATAGAAAGTACATTTAAAGATAACTCTACCTATCTTCTTCTTAGGTTCCATGGGTTTATGTTCATCTTCTGCATCAGTCAGTTTCTCCTTTGCCGAGTGATCAACTTTCTCCTTCCCTCGGGAGTTATTAGGTTGCTTCCTTTTCAAGTTCTCTTCTTCCCTAAGAGCATATTGGTAGGCATCTTCTGCAGAATCAATTTTTAGAATACCAAGTTCATCCTGAATATTGAATCTTCGACCATTCACATACCGAGCCACCTTTTCCTTACCAATCTCTCGGTGCCCAGATCAAATAGTAAGTTTTTGGAACTCCTCAGTATAATCTTCAATAGACAAATCCTTATGCTTCAGATTCTACAACTTCTTAAAGAATTCAAGCTCATAGTCAGTAGGTATCAACTTAGCTTTCAATTTTGTCATCATCAACCTCCACCGATTGATCTTCATTTCACTTTCATCCTCTCGATCTCTTTACAATTCTTTCCACCAAAGAGCAGCATGACCTTTCAATTTTGTCTATGATAACCTCACCTGAAGAGGATCTTTAATTTCTTCCAGCTCAAAGAAATCTTCAAGTTCACTGATCCAGTCAATCAAATTCTCAAGTTTCAAAGTGCCAGAGAAAGTAGAGACTTCCATTCGATAACTACTAAACCAAGTAGCAGATCTAAGCAACCGAGTAGTTTTGTCTTCACCATATCTATCCCTCCAGTCATCACCACTAGATCCAACATGTTCAAATTCTTCAATAGCTTCTTCAAAGTCATCCTCAGTACCAACATTATGAGGAATACTAGTAACAACTCTCATGATCTCAATGATCATGTCATTCTTCATCAATTCCATCTTAGATCTAAAATCTAATTTCACCTTCTCTGTAATCCTGGATTCCATAGTATCACAGAGGTCTTGAATAACTCTAGGGTCTAATCTTCTTGGTGGAATCCTTAAAGATAATAGAAACCCTCATCAAAAAACCCCCACTGATCACCTTGTGACAATCTCCAAGTTGTATGCAAGTCAGATCGAAACCTATAATCTTGCAAGACAATTAGGGCTCAATTTCACAAGTCCAGTGCCACAGATCTGCAATCAAGATCACAATATCTTTCCTTCAACAAGGTTAACTTTGCAAGATCAGCCTTGCTAGGTCAAACTTCTGCTTCACAAGATCAACATTCACTCCACATGAACAAAACTTCACTTTGATACCACCTGGTGCAGGTCAAGGGATGGTGGATCCAATTAAGGATAGTCCAAACCTTGCAGCTAGTTAGAACAACACAGTAGAATACTCACAAAGCAACACAACCAATTGTTTAACTCTGATTTCCATTAACATGCCCAGTTCTAAGGCCTTCCGGATTAGGGCCAATTACAATCAGTAAATAATTCTACAAGATCTACAACAGATCCAATACAAACTCCATCTACTCCAACTCTGAAGATAATTAGAAATTGATGGAAACCCTAAGGCAGATCTAAACTTGAGCTCCCAAGCCTCCAAGCAATCTCCTTCTTCCCAAGTATGCAACCACTAGCTCTGCTATTACAAACTATCTGATAGGAATCAGATCTGCAAGTTCATGGAAACAATTTTTCCACAACTTCACCAACTCCAACTTTAGTAGTGCATCTCTAAGCTTATGCCCTTCTCTGCTTCTCTTGAGTGGTGTCTAAAACATCTACCAAAACTTCCCTTAAATACTAATCATCAGCCACAAGTCGGCAAGATGAAACCCAAACCCTTCCTAACAAATATTAAATTCCATACAAGTCGGCTTACAAAATGTATACAAACATTTAATATAGCATGTTGGCCTCCAAATCCACTTAGGAGAATCCAACAAAAGATACAAATAATAAATGCACCAAGTCAGCCCAACAAATCATATAGAACTCCATATGGCAAGTCAGATCTACCAAGTGACAGTGAAATAACTGTGCCAGCCAGGCATCACCGAGCACCAGTGTTGACCAAGCACTGCAGGCATGACTGAGTAACCTATTCACCAAGCGCCAGAGACTACCAAGTTTCTTTAGTGACCGAGCTTCCTTCAATGATTGAGGCTATTAGTCAAGGCTGCAACCGAGTAAAACTAACAAAAACACAAACACTTATGCAGTTTCACCGAGTACACAGAATGCCCCTGCTCCAACCTTGGATGCCCCTGCATCACAAGACTATATATAGAGGAAATATAAATAGTTAATAGATACCAATGAAAATCAAAATAATCACACTCACCTCAAACCATGCACAACCAAGTAATAGGTTGGTCATTATTTATCACCCAGATAGTTTGACCAGTAACTCAAGGTTATAATTATTCTCTAATAAAAATGATGGAAAGGGCTAATTTCAAGTTGTCCTTGATGATATCTCCTCCCATTCAACATCAATGTATGTAAAGGAATTTTGAAACCCATAAAGCTAGGTGAAGTTGATGTCTAGTATCTCTAAATATGCATCACAAAGATGACACATATATACATATTTACATCTTATAGAAAATAATTTAGATAATGAAGGGGATCAATAAATTATGTAGGCCTCACAAGAGAGGAACAAAAATTCATTCCTCATCATACAAATACATCATGGAGAAGATCATATAATAAATACATCAAACATATATTCATATCCAAATCATCTTATAACATGGCTTAGTCCATAATCATAATCATAATCATAATCATGAGATAATAACTGTCAAATAGTCAACATATAATAAATAAATTAAATATATGCATAAGGTATGATCATTAGATAATCATAATCAAAGAGATAAACATAAGTAACAATTATATCAATGTCTTTGTATGCATCCTAAGTATAAATCATCTAACAACATCATAATCAAGTCTTTTGCCATCAAATCATGATAAATAGTCCATCACAACAATAAATTTCCTAAAAATTACTAGCCACGCATATTGAAAAAGGAAACATCTAGAAGGATATTACAATCAAAATAAACACTCAACATTTAACATAGATTAGAATATTAGCATTATAATTATCATGAAAGTAGGGGCATCAAAAATTGCCTTAAGCTTCTTCAATAGCAATATTAATAAAGACACTTTATTTTCAAAAATATAACTAATAAATTTCTCATAAAATAAACAAAGTGCAATTAAAAAATAGAGATCAATACTATAAATCATAACATATTTAAAAAATTCAATGATATTTTGAATGAAAAGTTAAAATGTTCTAAAATGAGAACAATAATTTTAAATAAATTGCCTATCTAATAAAATTTGAATAAATGTTAGAAACATAAAACAATTATTTTAGATATTAAAATTATAAACCATGTCTACCACAATAATATAATCCCTACTTTGTTCAAAGATAAGTTACAATTCAATCTAAATAAGCATAATAAAAATATAGTAGCAAATAAATTATTACAATAGACTAAAATTAGACATATTATCTAATTTTACTAAATAATACTAATCTGAAGTAAATAAACAATTTCATTTTTACATTTTTCTTCTTCATAATTCTATTGGATCAACCAGAACCTTCAATATTTGATTCTTGATCTCCTTGTGAGAATATGTAAACCCATCTCCGTATATATATAAAAATTGTACTCCTCTAGTACTATTGACACATATCTTCTCCCAATCAAGAAAAACATTATTTGGTTTCAAAAACTCCCATGTCAATTCCTTCAGGAACTCATTTTTGAGTTTGGTGATATGACTTTTTGCCTCTTCCTCTGAACATTCAGGATGATCATCCATATAACAAGAAATAGCTGAGGCAATCTTTCCATGGATCCTTTCGTCCTACATTAACATTGGAAATATGTTAGTATTTTATTAATCATAGAAATTTGTATTTATTATCTATGAAAAAAAGGAAAAGAATAGAAACCTCAAAATCATGTATATCGTCAATTAGCCGAAAACACATTCTCATGAGTTTATAAAATCTTGATTTATCAAGGTATATCTTCTCAATATCATCATCGCATAAAATATGAGATGCTAATAGGGTTGTATGTAACAAAATTGGTCCAAATGCTGCACTTATTTCAGCAGACTTCATGTACTCATCATAGGCTGGAAAATATCCGGTTATTTTCCATTGCGCTTGCTCAAAGCAAACATTTGCAAAATCTGCCCACTAAGACACAATAACACAACATATATGTTAAATCCATATCATAATTTCATTTCATGAATTACAAGAATAGTCCATACAATTATTTCCTAGAATTTAATTATAGAGTTGGATATAAAAATAATAATTTTTTTTTTATTCTTTATAATATACTTTTATATAGTCCTTGATAATTTTTATTTATGTACTTCTATTTTGCAAAACTATGTGGTTAACGCATAAGCAAGTGTAATATAAATATATGATTTAATATTTTTATTTTAATTCTCTATTTAATCATATTAGAATCAAGCTCTATCATCTAAATTAATGAGATTCTTAAATTCATAAAAAAATACTATATGCAGTAATCATTACTCAACTGTCAATTTCTTTCTATTACTTTCATAAGGTTTCATGTCTATAAAATCTAATTAGTTACATGCTATATTTCAAAATATTCATAAAGGGTCTTGGAGAAGTATACATACTGCTTTTCTGACAAAAGGCATCATGTCACGCCCTTGCTTTTTAGTAGCATCACTTGTCAATTCATGAATTGTTTTAAAAACAAATTCAACACATGTCTTGAGGTTGTTTGGAATGCTTTGTATAAGAGAAATATCCCAACCTTGAACAATAGCCTCTAGAATACATTTGAGTTGCTCAAGTGTTCCATAGTCATCAAAAATGTCATCCATGATTGTGATAATAGCTGTGCTTTTTGCCAAAGCAATTCTGCTACTAGAAAGTTGCAACTCATCTGTTGAACTAACTGCCCAAAAGAGAGATTCAATTGATCTCTCCCTTACTGCAACTACCTTAGAGATGCCAAAATCTTCCCACCAACTGCCATTCAAATTAAGACTTATTAAAAAACAAGAAAAGATTAATTAGATAAAATTAATGTATTATGCATGACTTGTCAAGATCCAATTGCATAAATAACTCATTTGTCATCAAATCAATGCTTATATGATATATGTACATAAAATTGACTCCAAATTTATATAATTAAGTCTCTATTGATCATTATATAAGAATATAAACTGTAATCTTGAGAATAATATATAGAAATACATTCATCCTATTATTTTCATCTACTAATGTTTATATATAAAAATAAAATAAAATAAAATAATACTTTTTAAAATTTTTGAAGGGCATAATATAAAACACTAAATAATTATATCACTACATTCTACACTATCATAAAGAGATTTTCATCAAATAATGAACCACTACATAAACATCTATACATTATAATGACTAATTTTATAAAAAAAAATTAAAATCGTGATTTTCTTTTTAAAAGAATGTTATGCACCAAAGAATTGAATAATGGACCTTACAATATTATAGAAAATAAAACACTTCAAATATAGCTGAAATATACCTTTTCTCACTTAAAAATTTACCTTGAGAGAGTTTTCATCTCCAATTTATACTGCGATTGTAGTATATTAAAATCCAGTTTTGCAAGCTCCAAAATCCTTTTGTCTTTCAGCCTAAAAAAGAAAATCTTATAATTAATTTATAGAAGGCTTAAATTATCTTGATTAAACTACAATTTTTTACCTCTACCTTTGATTATGTAGCTCATATATTTCTATAAAATTTCGTGCCTCCCATCTAGTAAAGGTGCGAGGCCATTCATATATGAGGGCATATTCCACCTATAAAATAGGTATTAAACAAAATCAACCAAAATTCATATTTGAGTTGGCTTTTCTAGCGGTATATTAGTAAGGTTACATAGGAAACAAAATATTGAAACTGCTTTACCTCTTTCAGGAAACTTCTCTTATGTGAATCTCCAGAATTTTCCAATAATTTCCTAAGATATGCAGTGCTAAATACTCTAGCCTCTTCCATAATGGCTTCTCCAGGATAACCCACACTGCAAACCCTTAAAAGGTTGAGGGCACTTCTCATCGCCTTCTCGTCATTAATATTGTTATCAATGTTTTCTCCACATAGGATGAACTCCCCATTACAGTGCTTGAAATTCTTCAGTGTATCTTGTCACCATACATAACATAACAATAACAAATTAATAACCATTTTTCCAAATATACATAACAACAACTAACTAATTATGTTTCCAAATATGAAAATAAAAGGTATATTTTAATGTATTGAGTTATAAGAAAATAAAGCGTAAAGGTGAAGATAAATTATTGGATATAATTTTTGGTGGCTTCTCATATATAAATGGATTCAAAAGCATTTGTACTATTATTTATGTACCTGCAGAGACATCATAACGATGGAGTCGAAGAAGTCTGAGTCCTAAAGATGTGGCATTCAAGTTCGGGGTACCGCTTTGGCATCCTAATCCAATCCCCACACTTTCATTCCAAGCTCTGCACCCTCACAGATTAACTCTCATTAATAGTGCTTCCATAGACAAATTGCAAATGAAAAAAAGCGTTGCAATTCGCTCTCTTTCTCTCTATATAGTAATCTAATTCTAAAGTTGTTCATAGAGAAATTTAACAGACCGGTAAACATAATGAAGAGCTTCTTTTATCTCAGCCTCAAAATATCGATCTATTCCGAGGCATTGCAATGCATCAACCATCTCAAGCCGCTCGATTAGATCTGAATCTCGATCTCCGGTCTGCATTTCTTTTAACAAGATTTTCACCTCTTTCACCAGTGTTTCCACACGTTCGCGGTATTCGGATCCCTGAAAACATCACAATCATCAAAGACGGAAAATATGAGAAGATCGTAGAAAGAAATAGAAAGCATTATATGGTATTGAAGATCCTAGTTATTACCGTGTATGGTGTTTCCATTGATTGGACAAAAACATCATCCCAGAGATTGAAAGCATTAGATGGTATTGAAGAAACAAAAGAAATGTTGTTTCCTTTCAAATTGGACATCGCAGAAGCACTTCAAAATGCTTTCTCTTCAAATATATATGATATTTAAATGTGTAATTTTTGCGTTCAACTCTTCGAGGATACTGCTATTTATAGACTAATATGTCTTCAATCTCCAGAATTTCAGTCATTACGCACTGTTAACAGTCTCTATCTATAGACTAAGTCAACATTTACAGATTCTCAGCTACTAAAAGTTTGGTTTGTTTTGTCAATGTTTTTGGGTCAAGTTCAACGAAACGTGTTTTGGAATTCCATGTCACACTTGGGCTCTCAATTTTTTAAAATAAACATGTTTCTTTTGTCGTAATGTTTTTGTCTCGAGTTGAACTAAACGTGTTTTGGACAACTCAATCAACCATCGGTGGATGTCTCTAAATGGCTATCCAGTCACTGAATGATTTGACAGTTTATTTATATTTATTAATTTAAATAAAAATGAGAAAGCAACTTGGATGTTCCTAAATGACTATCCAGCCATTGAATCCATCAGATTTGACAGTTTATTCGTATTTATTAATTAAAATAAAAAGCAGAACACAATTTATCTATTAATTTATTTTAATTAATAAAATGAAATAAATTGTCAATTCTGGTAGATTTAGTCAACTTATAGACTATGTGTGGATGTCCCACTATAAAGTTGATAGCAATTACTAACCAACATATTGACTATATCTAGAAAAATGCAAATTCCTAATTTTAGATGGTGATATTGATACGTACTTTAAAAGACTTTTCATTTGACACTAAAAGAGAAAAAGGGGCAATCTGTAGGAGGCTCACTAACCAAACCTTGAAGAGATAATGTGAGATTAGTAATAGTTGTTGAAATGATGGAATCATGAACCAACCCATCAATGACCAAAAGAGCAATAAGATCCTCTAAATATGTGTCAACCATGGAACCTAAAACTATGAGAAATTCATGATTAACATTCATTTAGCAAGAAGTTATACACGAAATGTTCAATTGGTGATAATTTGAAACTATGTGATCAACAATAGAGAATTTTCAACACTATAAGAGATGCCTTCATAATTCAAATATTGTCTCCATGAACGATCGCCAATTTGTAAAACAACCTTCAATTGATGAAGAGAAGACAAGTACAAATCCAAAAGAATATGGTAGTAGCATTATCCACCATAATTAAATTCACCAACTAATAATCAATGCCTATATACAAGAATTACACAGAAAGGAAGTGGGATATTTAATATATGAATTTAAATTGAAATTTTATTGAAAGACTTAATAAAAAGGATCAAAATAGGCTACCTAGGGTTTGAGAAGGAAGACATCTTATCCCTGAACATGAGAGTGAGAATTAAGAATGACATCTAGATTAGAGATTTACTTGAAAAAAAAAACACAAAATAATATATTACACAAGGTTAAATATTTATCTATCTTCCCGTAATGGGGTTCAACCAATAAGAAATATAAAGGCTTAAATCATTAAGTAGGGTCATGGTCTATCAATGTTATGAATCAACCCGATTTGGTTTTAAAATTCTCAATTAATCTCCTAGAGTTGGTGTTTCTAACTGATGCTATGAAATGGGTCTAAGGATTAGCCTTCACCTATGATTGAGGAATATCTCCTTTTTGGGCTCTTTGAAACCAGTTAGGTTAACCTATACAATATCAAAACCATAAGATTTCAATAATATCAATGTGCCAAAGTTTCTAGATTCAATTGTGTACGGATTTTTTACCATCAATGTCTTTGACGTAGAGACATTCTTGGGTCCTCGGTAAATTTGCATGGTGGTGTGTTATCTAGGCTAGTGGTACTCAGTTGCAGCTTCAACCGATAGTCTCAGTTATTGAAGGAAGCTCAGTCATTGAAGAAACTCAATGCTCGGTAATGCCTATGGTGCTCAGTGTTTCTTAGCTTTACCAATTGTTTCACTAGTGCTCATTTGTTACTCTACCACTCGGTAGTTCTAGCTTACCGAATGGAGTTCTTGGTGGTTTGGTTGGCTGACTTGGTGCATTTATTGTGGGTATCTGTTGTTGCATTCTCCTATGTAGATTTGGAGGCCGACATGTTGAATTTAATGATTGTAAGGCTATTTGAGAGTCGACTATTGTTGCATTTAATATTTGTTTGTAGGAGTTAATTGTTTAATCTAGCCTACTTGTGCCTGAAGATTAATATTTAAGGAGTGTTTGGGTAGATGTTTTAGGGAGGAGAGTAGATTTGGGAAAGCCAGATTAGTGAAGTTGTGGAAAAGATCTTGGATCCTACGAGATCTTGTAGATCAAGTTATTATCTGATAGTTTGTAATAGTAGAGCTAGTGGTTTGCATACTTGCAGACAAGGAGATTTATTGGAGGCTTGTGAGCTCAAATTTAGATTTGCCTCAGGGTTTCCATCAGTTGTTGATAGTTTTTAGAACTGGCCTAGCTAGAGTTGGATTGGATCTTTTTGATCTTGCAGAATTACTTCTTGATTGTAATTGGCCCTAACTCGAAAGGCCTTACAGTCGGGCACACTAGTACATTTGACCTTATTTTTCTACCAAAATTTACGACCGTCAATTAAAAAGGTTTAGGTTGGTCAGATTATAGAATGAAAACTTTCCCTTTTTTTAATCCATGCCCATGTTGGTCAAAATTTTGACAAATACCATGTAGGTCAAAATATCAACGAACATGGCTATAACTTGAAAAAAAAGATTTCATTTTATTGGGAAATTTAGATCAAGGGTTGCAGTGCACGAAGGAGGACTGTAGCGTGTGAAGGATTTCCATTTTTGAAGAACGTTTGGTTGTTGACTACATTTGTTAATCTTCATAGCATCGGTCTTATATGGCATTTTTTGTTTTAGGCTTAGGGTTTCAATATTTTTAATTAAGAAAATTACTTTACAAGTAATTTTAGAGTTGTTTGTCATTTAGGTTTATTTCTATTTACATAGCTTGTCCTAGAATGAACATGTAGCCACCTGTCTTAGCAAACTTGGCCATGTAATGAATAAATAGTTTTATGGTTGTAGCAGATTCGTTTGTGCATTCTTGGGTTCTGTTAGATTTCTTTTAATTAAACTTTGCAATCAGGTTTTTTTTTGAAATTGGTGTTGAGAAACCCATTTCTCTGTCAGACTGACTCAGAGACTCTATAGTCAGCTCTAACATTTGGTCTTGACCTTCGTTCTTCCCATTGGGACTCAATGTCACTAGAGGAGAAGCAAGGAAATACCATGTATTTTAATTGTTCCAATGCTCAAATTGTGGAAGTAGTACACTGCTTCAAGAGTTGATGCCCTAGATAAAACTTCCATGTACTTGGTCAAGGAAAAAGTATATATGTTTGCAATAATGAATAATAAGAGATTTGAAATTGAATAATAGAATAGATTTGAGGATGATGATACATTGAATATTTCTTGGTAATTGTATTCACCATGAATACCCAACATTCATCCATTCCAGATTGTCCATTTCATATAATCCTTTCAGGCAAGTGGAAGGTAGATTAGATGTAAATTTATTTTTGAATCAATAAAACATAACATTGTCCTTCAAAAAGTCATGTTTCTTGTTCCTGTATGAACCTGCACGACTCATATTGATGGTAAAATTTATGGGACTATGAAGATCCTTGAATCCACTTTCATTTGCAACCAATTTAGAGGTCTAAGGTGTCTGGGATCGGAAGTTAGAGCATTTTTTTTTCTTAAAACTGGCCTGAAACCCTCATTACCTAGGGTTTCTTCTTTCAAGGTTGATTTCCTCTCATGTCCACCATTAGAAAATTCTTATTCTTGATGGAATGAGGGCCTTGCATGTATATTTAGTGGTTTTGAAGTTGTTAGTCCATTTTCCAGTCATTGCAAAATCCTATGAAAATGGCCTATTTCATTGCAAGTTTTCCCCAAGTGTCCTGCCCCGTGTTCTTCATTGTATCACCTTGCTCTAGTCCAATTTGCACGTGCTGAATTGCAAAATCTAGAAAGCTATTCAAGTTCTAAGATCTACAGTGAAATTAACTTTAAAATCTACTTTAGTGTCGAAAACCCACAATGTTTTTGAAAATCCATGATGTTTTTAGTTTGTGTGAAAACACTTGTTGTTTTCGACCTTGTGCCTTCCAGCTTTTGCACACTTATCTTTGGTGCCGAAAACCCTGTGTGTTTTCAACCTCGCACTCTTTACTCTTTGATAGCATTTCCTATGTGCGCAAGTGTGATCGTTGGTGGGCCCAGATTTTCAAAGCTTCAAAGTGATTGGTTGTCGCATGGCCGCATGTCAAACTTTCCTAACATGCGATCATGCGACTGATTGCCACCTATCTGCGTGGGTCCCAGTTCTCTAGATGTTCAGCTGCCTAGTAGTTAAGTTTTCCATTCTGCGATCTGGCGACTCGCGGTTGTCTCTTGGTCTCCTGATCCTGGTGGTTAAGTCGTTAACATCTAGCGACCTGGCTGGCAGTTTTCTTTGCTTTAGTCGTGAGATCACGTAATGGTGGGCCCGAGTCTTCATTCTTTTAATGGTGAGGTTTCCTTGCTGGTGGTCCCACTTGGGGTTATGTGGCAGCTTTTGGTTGGCTGTCGCATGATTGCATGTTAGAGTTTTCTGACATGCGATCATGCGACCGGTTGACACGTGTCATTGGGCCCGGTAGTAGGTGGTGATTTAGCAGACTTTGGTTGGTCATCAGGTGTACTAGGTGGGACCACTGTCAGAGGGTCCTGAGGTGTTGAGATTTTAGTGGCTATGAGGTGGTGACTTGGCAGATTACCAATGGGGTCGGGAGTTGCAGTGTTTAAAGGGAGGGTGCAGTTATTCGGTCTCCATGATGTGGCACTTCTTGATTGGCCGACATGGCATTGAGGTGGATACACACTGTGGTTCTGGTCGCGGTTGCAGAGTTGTGCAAAGGTAATGATCTAAGGCTTGTCGCATGTTCAAATAGCTCATTTCTAGGCTATATGGTCATGCGACAACCGCTGTGTGTCATAGTTGTAGAGTTGCGAGGTGGGGCCATGGTTTTCAATGCACTGTAAAGCACGCGGGCCTGAGAAAAATAAATGGATCTACGGTGTTGAAGTGATGTCAGTCCCGATTTTAATTATGATCGTCGATTCATAGCTGGTGCCAAAAGAAGTGACCATTTTGAGGTTTGTGGTTGACTAATGACCGCAGCTAAATGGTTGCGGTCGCATTATCGCAAAGGCGATCTTCACAGCTTGTGATCATGTGACCAGGCATAATGTAAACCAGGATTCCTCTTGAGGCCGCCCGATTTGCGAGGTGGGCAGGGTGTCAATGGTGGTGTTTTAAATGATGTCTGGTTTGCTGTTGGTGCCATTTTGTCTTTGCAGAGGGTTTTCTAGTGATAAGAGGTATCAGAATTGAATGCTTGCATGGCCAGTTTTGATTGGTTGGGTGGCGCTTGCTGTTGCAATGTGGTCCACGGTGCCATGACTGTTTGCAGGGATGTTTTGCCATGTGGGGAGGATAGTTTGTTGGCTCAAGATGTTTTGATGGTTTGGCCAGACTGATTTTCATAATGAATTTTTGATCCTGGGTACAAATTTGAAGATTTTCTTGCCATGAGGATCATGCCTTATTTCTGATAGATTGGTGCTAGTTTTCCCTCGAGCATGTTTTTGAAATTTTTTTGTTCTTGCAATGAGAAATAATTCCTACTTGTGATCGTAGTTAGCCTATGGTGATGAAATCGATGCATTTGTATATCAGATTTTACTTGATTTCCTCCTGGGTTTCTAGGCTTTTCTTGCAATCTTTCATTTCTTGTTCAGGGTGGTGGTTGCAGACTTGATTTTTGTGTTCTAAATGATCCTTTGCTTGTTGCAATCCTTGTTACTATAAAAAGATTTTCAAGATCATTTAGCGGGGTTCCTTTTGGTCCCATTCTGGGGGTTCATTCCCCTGGTCCTATGAATGTTCTTCCTGCAGTATTTTCCTTCTTCTCTGCATACAGGGTGTTTCCCTCTTTCCTCTTTGGCTATTAGAATATAATGAAATTGTAATAGATGTCTTATGTATGAGAATTTAGTATATTTGTCTCTGCTATCAGATTGTCTCCATTTGGGTTTTAGACTTATTGATTATAGCATCAAGGGTGTTATAATTTTTCTACTTGCATTTCCAGTGAGTGTCTGCAGTAAAGTTGTTTTCGTAGAAGCAACTAGGTCTAGGACTGGTTTTTAGATGTGTATGAGCTGAGGTATCAAAGATATGTCATGCTTGTCTTCCAGTGGATGTTGGTTAATGTATTACTTGTTCTCAGGTCTTCCTTTGAATAGGTGATAGCATATCTGGGTACACAGGTGGTTTGGTAATGTATGATCTAGTCAAGGTGTGTGTGTTGTCTTCTTGTTTCATAGCTCTGTTGCAGTGACATATTTGACTCTGTTGCCCATTGCATAAGGCACTGGTCTATGAGAGACTTAGGGTCCTTCAGGGGTCCATTTAGTCCAACATAAATCATTCATTGAAATACCTTTCCCTTTCATGTTGGTAGTAGTAGTAAGAGGTCCTATCTAGTTCTCAGACTCATTTCATGCAAGCAGTTTATTGCATCAGATTCAGTTTCATTGGGGTGCAAGATACCCATAGGGGTCTGAGAACTATTCCATAATAATGAATCTCCAGGCCTTTTGTTCATCAACTCAAGAAGAGTCACGAGTGTGTAGATGAGGTAATACTCACCTGAGTGATGTGGAGCTCGAAGCAGAAGGAGGATGCCCTCGGTCCTGATCAATTAGCACTTTTCCCTGTCAGACTTTGGAGTGAAGACTAACCAGTTTGTGAATCATAGTGTAAACCTGACACCATGTGGGAACAATTTTAACATCCAATAGAAGTCAACTTTTAGGGAAGAGTGTGTCCATCCATATTTCCATTGAATTAAGGTTGACATCTTCATGTGGCAACCTAGTTTCAAAATGAAGAACTGATGACATTTAGGTGTTGGATTTGAAACAGGGTATGAAGGTGAGTTTAGAGTGTATTGAGACCATGTTAATAACATTCCAAGAATTGGTTTCATTCCCCTATTGATCCTTAGGGTACTTCCTTTAGAAAAGTGACCTAATTACACAATTAGGCCTAGTTGACATTGTTAAGGATAGTCTTGTTTGTTTCGTCTCTTGAATTCCTTTCTTAGAAGGCTAGAATTTCTCCCAAATGGGTATCTACAACTGCATTCTATCCTCAAGGGTCAATGTTGAGTTTGGTATAAATACCCTAAATCCCTATTTGTAGGGCTATAAGGGAATTGAGGCCTAAAGAAGGAAGTATTGTCAGCAGAATGCTCCGAGGACTCTGAATAGTTTGGACATATTTGATAGGTAATGAAACACTCTTGACAAGTTGATTCAACCCCCCATCAGACAGACTTTTCATCCTTCATTATTGGACCAAGATTGGTACCTATACTAGTAAGTCATTATGAGATAGTGCATCATCCATCCTAGAGTAATTGTTGAATCTTGTATTCAGGGTTGGGAATGGTAGTTAGGATTTTTTATTAAGTGGACTTTGAAGGTGTGGGGTCTAGGTTCCAATAGGTTATTGTCCTGGAGACCTTTGACAAGGTTTTGAAGGATAAATTTCCCTAATCTCTCACACTTACCCTAGTCCTTGCGACAATAATTTCCATCATCATATTAAATGAGACATAAAAAAAAAAGTATCATAGAAATTTTTTCTGAAGTATCCTAATATAACATAAGAATCTACTTATGAATAGGATACAAAAGAGAACCATTTAAGAATCTACTTGTTAAAATTAACCCCTAGGCCTTCTTTGAGGGTTTAAGAACCATGTCCTTAAGAATCACGTTCTCTTTAAACTTAGTGGTTATGTCCAAAATAACATGCCTAGGGGAAAAGTGACCCCTATTAGGTTAAAGTTAGGAACTACTCTAGCAATTCTAAAAATGATGTTACCCTAAAAGATCTAAAACTATCATTTGAGGAGTGCAAAACTATCACTTGAGAGGTGCAATGATTATGTCAATATATATCAAGTAATGATATTGTGATATATTTATCGATCTCTATCCTTCCCTATTTCTATTTCTATATTTATAAATTGAATAATTTGTTTCTCAATTGTTGATTGATCCATTCATACATGTAAAAGAAAAGAGTGATCGGCAATATAGCCAATGAGAAGTTGAATGAATGTCATAAGAAATCTATACATGCCAAACTAGTAATAAATTTAAAGAAATATAACTTAGGCTTAAATCATTAAGTAGGTCATCGTCTATCAATGTTATGAATCAATCTTGTTTGGTTTTAAAATTCTCAATTCATCTCCTAGAGTTGGTGTTTCTAACTGATGCTATGAAATGGGTCTAAGGATTAGCCTTCACCTATGATTGAGGAATATCTCTTTATTTTTGGGCTCTATGAAACCAGTTAGGTTAACCTATACAATATCAAAACCATAAGATTTCCACAATCAATATCAATGTGCCAAAGTTTCTAGATTTAATTCTATACGGATTTTTAATCATCAATGTCTCTAATGTAGGGGCATTCTTGGGCCCTCGGTGAATCTGCATGGTGGTGTGTTATCTAGGCCGGTGGTACTCAATTGCAGCTGTAACTGATTGTCTTAGTTCTTGAAGGAAGCTCAGTCACTGAAGGAACTCGGTGAAACCTCTGGTGCTCGGTGGAGCTGGTGCTTGGTAATTCCTATGTTGCTTGGTGTTGCTTGACTTGGTCGGTTGTTTCACTAGTGTTGGGTTATTTCTCTGGCACTCGGTCTCTGGCACTCGGTAGTTCTGGTTTATCGATTGGAGTTCTTGGTGGTTTGGTTTGCTGACTTGGTGTATTTATTGTTGGTATCTATTGTCGCATTCTCCTATGTAGATCTAGAGGCTGACATGTTGAATTTAATGATTGTAAGGCTATTTGAGAGCCAACTATAGTTGCATTTAATATTTATTTGTAGGAGTTAATTATTTCATCCAGTCGACTTGTGCCTGAACATTACTATTTGAGGAGTGTTTGGGTAGATGTTTTAGGAAGGAGAGCAGATTTGGGAGAACCAGATTAGTGAAGTTGTGGAAAAGATCTTGGATCCTATGAGATCTTGTAGATAAGGTTATTATCTGATAGTTTGTAATAGAAGAGCTAGCAGTTTGTATACTTGGAGACAAGGAGATTACTTTGAGGCTTGCAAGCTCAAGTTTAGATATACCTTAGGGTTTCCATCAGTTGTTGATAGTTTTCAGAATTGGACTAGCTAAAGTTGGATTGGATCTTGGTGATCTTGCAGAATTACTTCTCGATTGTAATTGGCCCTAACCCAGAAGGCCTTACAGCCGGGCATGTTAATGGAAAATTTCATTTGAACATATCTTGTTGAGTTACTCTGTTGTGTTGTTAATTAGCTACGAGGTTGGACTGTCCTTAATTGGATCCTCTCTACCTTGATCGACACTAGGTGGTATCAGAGTTGAGTTGATCTTGTTGAGGAGGGAAGGTTGTTCTTGCGAAGGCTGACTTGCAGAATTAACCTTGTTGGTGAAGAGATCGTATGATTTGAGTGGCAGATCCATGGCACTAAACTTGTTGAATCACATCCTAGTTATTTGTGCAAGGTGGTAGGTTGTGATCTGACCTACATACAACTTGAAGGTTGTCACAAGGTAGCCGGTGTAGGGTTTGTTGCAAAGGGTTTTCTTATCTTTAAGGATACCTCTGAGAAGATTGGACCCTAGATTAATTGCGGATCTCTATGATACTATGGAATCTAGGATTACAAAGAAGGTGCAATCTAATTTTAGATCTGAGATGGAGTTGATGAAGAATGAAATGGTCACTAAGATCATGAGAGCTATGACTGCTATACCTCGAGATGTTGGTATTGAGGATGGTTAGGAGGAAGCTGCTGAAGAC
Source organism: Chamaecyparis obtusa (assembly GCA_027943335.1). Classification (NCBI taxonomy): domain Eukaryota; kingdom Viridiplantae; phylum Streptophyta; class Pinopsida; order Cupressales; family Cupressaceae; genus Chamaecyparis; species Chamaecyparis obtusa. Next base: position 27,912 of record BSBK01009200.1, read on the forward strand.
ATTGAAGCTATTGCATCTAGTGGTGATGACCGGAGAGACAGATCTAGTGAAGATAGAACTAGTCAGTTACATAGATCTGGAGCTCAGTTAAGTAATAGTTACCGAATGGAAGTTTCTACTTTCTCTTGTACTTTGAAACCCGAGAACTTGATTGATTGGATTGGTGAACTTGAAGACTTATTTGAGCTTGAAAAAATTTAAGATCCTCTTTGGGTGAGATTGGCATAAACTAAGTTTAAAGGACATGCTGCTCTTTGGTGGAAAGAATTAGAAAGAGATAGAGAAGATGAAGGTGAAATGAAGATCACTCAGTGGAGGTTGATGGTGACTAAATTGAAAGCTAAGTTCATACCTGCTAACTATGAGTTTGATTTGTTTAAGAAGCTATAGAATCTGAAGTAGAAATATTTTTCTATTGAAGATTATATCGAGAAGTTCTACAAACTTACTATTTGGTCTAGACACAGAGAACTTGGTAAGGAAAAGGTAGCTCGATATGTGAATGGTTTGAGATTCAATATTTAGGATGAGCTTGGTATGTTGAAGATTGATTCGGTTGAACATACTTATTAGTATGCTCTGAAGGAAAAAGATAAGTTGAAAAGGAGACAACATAGTATAATCCCCGAGGGAAGGAAAAGATTGATCACTCAATGAAAGATAAACCGACTGTAGAAGATGAAGAGAAACCTGTGGAAATGAAGAAGAAGACATGTAGAGTTATCTTTAAGGGTACTTGCTATAAATATGGTGAGTAAGGACACCATTCTTTTGAGTGTACATAGAATAATCTTGGTGACCAATGAATTGCTATGGGAAATAAGAATGTGGAGAATGAACCTAAATCTAAGAACTTGTTGGTTCGATGAACATTGCTTGGAACAAAGGTGGAACCTTGTTAGAGGAGTAACTTGTTCAGAACTTGGTGTAAGTCTCGAGGTAAACTCTATGATGTTATTGTTGATAGTGGTAGTACTGATAACCTTGTTGCTAAGGACATGGTTCAGAAAATTTGTTTGAAAAGAATTATGCATCCTTATCCTTATAGGATTGGCTGGTTGCAAGATGATCATGCTCTAGAAGTGAGAGAATAGTGCTTTGTTGATGTTCAGATTGGCCAGTATAAGGATCTTGTATTATGTGATATTGTGGAGATGAATAATTGTCATATATTACTTGATAGACCTTGGCAATATGATTGCAGAGTTATGTATGATTGTGTGAAGAATGTGTTTATTGTTGAGAAGGATGATAGGAAGTTTTCGCTGATACCTTTTCTAGATACAACACTTGGTAGGAGAAGCCTGAGTATTGATAACTGAGTTAGGTTGGTGGATCCTAAAGTTATGGATGATCAATGTGAAGAACATACCTATGTGTTGTCAAGGAAAGACTTGAGAAGACAAAGAAAGCTGAAGTGGAAGAGTATGCAAAGTGAAAAGTTGGAGGACTTGTATGTGAAGAATCAGTTCAGTGTTTATGTGCTGAATCTTAGATGATGTTCTTCTAGGATATGAGAACATCTTTTTGAACCTTGGATGTCTGATGTAGGGGCATTCTTGGGTCCTCAGAAAATCTTCATGGTGGTGTATTATTTGGGCTGGTGGTACTCATTTGTAGCTTTAACCAATTGTCTCGGTTATTAAAGGAAGCTTGATCGCTGAAGGGACTTAGTGAAACTTCTAGTGCTCAATGGAACTAGTGCTCGATAAGGTCTATGTTGCTTATCTTAGCTAGTTGTTTCACTAGTGCTTAGTTGTTTCTCTAGTTCTCAGTAGTTCTGGTTTACCGAATGGAGTTCTTGGTGGTATGGTTGGCCAATTTGGTGCATTTATTATTGGTATCTATTGTCGCATTCACCTATGTAGATCTAGAGGTTGACATGTTGAATTTAATAATTGCAAGGCTATTTGAGAGTTGACTATTGTTGCATTCAATATTTGTTTGTAGGATTTAATTGTTTCATCCAGCTGACTTGTGGATGAAGATTAGTATTTAAGGAGTATTTGGGTAGATGTTCTAGGTAGTAGAGAAGATTTGGGAGAACCAGATTAGTGAAGTTGTGGAAAAGATCTTGGATCCCGCAAGATCTTGTAGATCAGGTTATTATCTAATAGTTTGTAATAGAAGAGCTAGTGGTTTGCATACTTGGAGACAAGGAGATTTCTTGGAGGCTTGCGAGCTCAAGTTTAGATCCACCTTAGGGTTTCCATTAGTTGTTGATAGTTTTCAGAACTAGACTATCTAGAGTTGGATTGGATCTTATTGATCTTGTAGAATTACTTATTGATTGTAATTGGCCCTAACCTGGAAGGCCTTATAGCTAGGCATGCTAATGGAAAATTTGATTTGAACATATCTTGTTGAGTTATTCTGTTGTGCTGTTAATTATCTATCAGGTTGGACTATCCTTAATTGGATCCTCTCTACCTTGATCGGCATCAATCTCACATCACACTCCATGGTCTATCATAAGAGTGTTGGAAGAGAATATAAGGAGAACTAACCTGAACTACAGGCATTACTGAAAACCAAAGAATTATTCACCGAGCTGAATAAGTTGGAGGATATGAAGAATTGAAATATTTATTGATCAAGAGAGGTATTTTGAGCTTATCATAGATATGAAAATCTACAAATATTAGTTTTATTTCAATTAGATCATTATTGTAACAGTTTAACCATTGTTACAACAAAATCTCTTAACTGAGTGGACTTAACAGTCTTTTTGTATTTCAGTATGACACTCAATGAATGTTGATTGTTTTCTTGTTGACCCCATAGTGAATGTTGGTCAAAGGAGAAATGTTACTGATAAATCCTCTAACCAGGTCACATCTTATAGTGTGTTTTTGTAACCTTTAATAGGGTTGGATCCTAACTGAGCTCACTTCGGAAGAGTGAATTATTTTGGGTTAGCGGTCCCAGGTGATTTTTCCCCTAATAGAGTTTCCACATTAAATGTTTTGTGTTATGTGTATTTGATTTGATTGGAATTGTTATTTTACTTTACACATTTCATAACTGGTGAATAGGTGTAAATTGTGTACACCCTAGAATGTATGGTGGAAATATGAGGTCTACTTCTAAATCCAATCTCCCAAAGGAGAGATCCAAATTGATAAACGAAAAGGTTAATTGCAGAATTGAATCAATCTATGGAGAATATGAAAGAGGAAGAAAACCTTAAATTTCCCTATAAAGGAGTTGTGATTGAAATCTGAAATAATTGAAAGACAAATACTAACCTCAAAATAGGGCAGATCTGGATAATGTCAAATTCTGATGTTTTTGTGTAGTTTCAGGCAATTCTATAATGTGTTGCAGACTGGAAATGCCGAGACAAAGAAAACCCAGAAAACTTTTATCTTTCTGACAGCAGGTGGTCTTTGACCTCGATAAAAGGTCCAAGGCTACATTAATATTTTGAAGGTTGACTTTGACTTTGTTTGTGGATCTCAAAAATTTGTCGAAAAGGGTATCCAAATCCAAGCTCAGATATGTAGTTTTGCACCTGTACTTGCAAGAAAAAGAGGGTTTTTTTTTGTTTGTTTGAGGGGTTTGCCTTGGTCAAACCCCGATTTGTAATCAACCTTAATATTGAAATTGAAATGAGAATGCTAGCAAGTAGTAGAAGTAGATCTAACAATGAAGCTGTGCAATACAATAGATATGTAATTGTATTTCAAATGTAAACAATTATATTGATATGAAAGCTTGAACACAACAATGGAAAATGTAAATCAAAACCATGAAAGTAAATGCAAAACCTCCATGCATGTATGCTTGGAATCCACCTTGATAGAAGAATGAATGGATCTAGAATATGAACAAAGGATCTTGAAGGAAGATCACACCACCGTAATGGCTAGATCTAGGGTTTGAATGATGGATCTTGAATGTTTGAACCAAATCCCTTCAAACTCTTGAATGCTTGAATCCTTGATCTTCAATGGAGAACTTGAATGGGGAAGAGGACTTGAATGCTTCCTTGAAAATTCTTGATGAAATTCTTGCTTGAATGCTTGAGAGATATTGAAAAGTGGATGATGAAAAGGAGAGAGGAAGGCCTCCTTTTATAGTGAACTAGGGCACAATCCTCTAGAGAAGGCCAATGATTGGGGAGTTAAATCCCAATTAACCTTAACCCATAGAAATGGACCCATATTAAATGCAATTTTAGGATTTACCATTCCCAACCCCGAAATGGCCGACTCGGAGGTGGGAAAATAAATATTTCCAAAACTCAACACCTGGAAATCATGGGAATCTAAAATTTGAAATATGGGTCAAGGACAAGGTAGACCCCACCCTAGGTTAGTGTCAAATTCATCTTTTACCGTCAAGGTCAACTTTGACATTAAGGTCGAAAACCTCAGGACCTCAGTCCATAATGCTAGGAAATGCAGAAATTAGGTGAAATTAGGTGCAGAGAGAGGCTTGACATGACCCCAAACCACTTATTCAGAGGGTTGAAAGCTCTTAACATGGAAGTGCTTTCATTTTAAGATGATACATTAAGCCCCCACTTTAGCAAGAGTATGGATTTGATGCAAACTCTTGGTAAAGAAGAAGATAGAAGAGATCCTAGTGGATTCAAAACTAGATAGGATAACACTTAGCTAGAGACACAAGCCCCCAAGCTAAGTATTCTAACTCAACATACATGCACGAGGGTTTGAAAACAAAAAGGAAAAATACACAAAAGAGGGGTTAGTACAAAAACAAACCCAAATCAGCTAGCACTAGAAACCTTGCTAAGAAACATTTCTCATACTAATATCATATTTGGAAAGCTATCATAAGAGCATAAATGATTACATAAGCGAGACAAGAGAAACATAATAAATAACATAGCTTCATGATTCTATTCTACTAGCATGAAAGTGAAAAAGAGAGAAAGGAAAAAGAGTGATTACCTCACCTAGTAAGATGCCCACCTTACCATGAATCACCCTAGAGGGAGAGCCGAATAGGTTCACCCATAAACTATAATTGCAACTGTAATGCATCTTCTGATAACTTCTGGAATACCCATAGATCCACCTTCTTGTATCACTATGAATATGAAAACGCATGTCTCCTCAGGATTTAGCAACTTATGTGTGTTACCTTCAGAAGATTTATTTTATAGACACATGTCTTTTCACGATCTTTTTAGGATTTAACAACTTATGTGCATTACCTTCCAAGATTTAGCATATTGAAATATTTGAAAAATGTGTGTCTCCTTAGGATTTAGCAACTTATGTGCATTACCATCAGAAGATTTAGAATATAAATGTGTGTCTTTTTCAGGATTTAGCAACTTATGTACGTTCCCTTCCAAGATTTAGCATGTTAGTACAAGGGAGACCCTATATATGGCCCCTCCTTATCGTGGCAGTCTACTAGACAAGATAAGGAAGAGGAAGATGATACCTACTTCACAATGCAAGGAGATATCCTGTTTAAAACAATGTATACCATATTCTTAGTGAGGGATATTGATCCCAACATCCAAGAGCATAGATAATCATGAAAAGAATATGTCATTCATGGATAAAGGATCCTCAAAGAAAGAGATCTTATCAACAAGACCCCCACCAAAGAGCAGTGCTTTAGATAAAATATCATCTTTCAAATTTTCAAGAGCAAAGATTCAATCATCAAGCCCCCTAAAAACAAGAGGAAGAGGAATCTTTCAAATGAGGGAAACAACTCTAACACCAAAGCAAGGGTAAATTTTATAATGATCATAATTTGCAACATAGAGAAACGGTGATGACCTAGGACAACAAACTCTCATAAAAAGCTTATCCATAGTCAAAACATCTGTCAATATGATGAAATAATATTGGAATATAAACAAAGACCACTAAGCAAAGGAAAGCATTTCCCTACACAAAGATAAAGAAGGAGGAACCTTACCCCCCAGAGATAGAGACAAGGGATACCTTTAGAAAACATGTCTTTAGAAAAGATATCTTGAGAAAAGATCTATAGATGATTATAAGCATAATGTAAAACCATTGAAAGATAGGAGAGAAAGAATACCAATTAAGCTCAAGACATAATATATGCTAAAAAGCCTAATGGATCCTAGGAGACTGGATGAAAATACACCTCTTTCCCCCTAGTCATGAGACAAGAGCGGAAAAAACATCGACATTATATTAGAAGAGGGGAATCCACTATATCAAAATTATGAAGGAATTGTAAAACTACACAAGAGTGAGATATAATTCCTAAATCAGCTCTTTCTCTAACATATAACTTGAAATGTTTACAATTAGCAAGTAAATGTGTGTTGCTATAATGAAAAGGACATTTATATTTTTATAAAGCATCTATTGGTATAGGTCTAAATATTTATTTCTTGGAATTTATTAGCTCAACATATACTTTCTTAGCCACTTCTTTAGGGTTATCTGAGATAGGTGCAGGGAGAAGAATGTGAAGAGGAGGACGATGATTAACATCACCTACCTTGATTTGATATTTTGAACAACCAACACCATACATATCCAATTTAGTGGGTATATGAACTAGAAACCTAATACCATGCTCATTAACTCCAATTCCTAAACCTTTATAACCTTGTTTAGTCACCATATTATATCCAGTAGTGTACATATTTTGTAAAGCTTCTACAGGAGGTGATTGTTTATCATGTTCATGATTAAAGGTTGTATAAGGTGGAATAATAGGTTTTGAAGAAGTTTCTTTACTCTTTCCTTTAATATCATCATGAATCGGAGGAGAAGGTAAATCAAAGAAATCTTGCACATTGACATCCTGAGGTATAGCTTGAATCCCATCATAAGTAGGGGAAGAGTGAGGATGAATAGATGGAGAATTAGGTATTGGATTAGGAAGATTAGGATTGATAGGATTGATAGGATTATGATTTTGATTGATAGGATTAGGATTAGGATTGATAGGATTATGATTAGGATTGATTGGAGATGGTGTATCATCTACCAAATTCATCACATAATCCAAGAGAGTAATAAGGCTACCACATAAATATTTAATGAAGGTTTTGAATGTAGGAATACTAGTGTCAGTCAACTTCACAAAAGCATAAGAAAGAGAAAAGTGAAGGGTCATCAACATAATGAAGTGAATGATACTCTCATAAACATCATAGGTATTGTAAAGAGATGCTAAAAGAAGGGTAATAAGGAACATGACCACACACCAAAGCATCTTAACAATCTTCATAGTAAACAAAAGAAATATTTTTATATTTTATTGAATGTGTAGATTTTTTTGTGTTTTTGAATTTTAAAATGCAAAAGCATAAACTAGATGTTAACTTAAGGTAAATCTAACACCAAAAAGAAAGAGAGTAAGTATCTCGGGTTCACCAAAATGAATAGGTGTAGATTGTGTACACCCTAGAATGTATGGGGGAAATATGAGCTCTACTTCTAAATCCAAATTCCCAAAAGAGAGATCCAAATTGATCAACCAAAGGGTTAATGCACAATCAAATCAATTTATGGAGAATATGAAAGAGGAAGAGAACCTTATCTTTCCATATAAAGGAGTTGTGATTGAAATCTAAAATAATTGAAAGATAAATCCTAACCTCAAAATAGGGCAGATCTGGGAAATCTCAATTTATGATGTTTGTGTGTAGTTTCAGGAAATTCTGTAACCTGTTTCAGACTGGAAATGATGAGATGAAGAAAACCCATAAAATTTTTATATTTCTGACAGTAGAAAGTCTTTGACCATGATAAAAGGTCAAAGGTGTCGGAAATATTCAAGATTAACTGAGTTACTGAGAGGGGAGGGGTGAATCAATAACTTTGAATTTTCCTACCAATTTCAGATCTTGATAACATATACTTTATTAATCTAATTGCATGCATGAGAAACTGTAAACATAAAATAATTCATATCAATTGACACACAGATTTGGTAACCTAGAAACCTTCCAAATAGAAAGTAAAACTAGGGTGCGGATGATACCCACAAAAATTTAATGTTGTAGTATAAAGTTGGCTAGTTACGGCTTACAATGATCACTTCTGATGATCTGCCCTATTAGGAGCAATAAGGACTGCTAAGTCCACCTTGTTAGAGGATTTACAAACATACAGTGAAGTATGCACTCGGTTAAGAGATTTGACAAAAGACTGTTAAGTCTACCCTGTTAAAGGATTTAGTATTGATTCACTTGTTACAATGAAACAATAGATCTCTTACTTGCAACTATATTTTCTGAATGAGATTTGCTGATGTACTAATCACCTTCTGTGATAGATTTGTCTCTGCTGATCCTTAAACTGCTGTAGCACTTTGTAATTTACTTACTTCTGTCTTTCATGTATCTTCGCATACACATTCATATTTTTACACATTGGATATGATATAAACATTGCTTATATATCAATCCAAATTAATTACAAAACAATTACAAAGTCATCTCTTAAACAAGTAAACACAAGTATTACTGAGTCAGCCCAAATATTGTTACTCGGTTACTGCAAACTAACTTGGTGACTTTCTGATACTCGGTGTCCACTGCATTACTCGGCATCATCATGCACTTGGTAGAAGTGGAGGCTTGGTCCATACTAACCACTCAGTCATAGTTTCAAACTTGGTAAATACTAGAGACTTGGTAGATACAGTATTACTCGGTAGATACAGAATTTCCTGTTTAACCGTACAGCACTCGGTAAATACTGTTTAACTCGGTAAGCTCTGTTCTACTCGGCTAACTCACAGAATCTGAATAAGTGTTGTCACTAATGACAATCATGCTTAATTCCAACAATCTCCCCCTTTGGCATTAGTGACAAAAAACACTTACTGCCAAAACTTATATACACGAATCATGCTGAATCTGATTTTGATTTTTCAAAATTTATCTTTGTCAAACTATTGTATATACATTTCATTGACTCCCTTATATAGATTAATTTCTCCCCCTTTCTTATTACTCATCTTAATCTTATATACTTTCTCTTGTACATTGTCTCCCCCTTTTTGACAATAATGCCAAAGGTATATATACAAGTATTTTACAGAGAGAATCCAAAATGTGAAAAAAAATCTATGTGTACCTTCTTGATTAGTGCCAGAGTATTGTCCCAATTCTCTTGTAGAATCTTTCATGTATGGAGTTCAATTTTGACTTCTGCATAGAGTTCAATCATGTGATCTACAATGGAAAACTGATTGTCATGGAGTAATGTTTTTGAGTGAGCAATGTGTTTTTGCATTACATCCATGATGGGAAGGATCATGTTCTGAATATTTAGCAGTGTTGATGAGATCCTTGTGTCTTCTTTCAATAATTCTAACTTCTTATTTGATAGGGCTGTGATTTTCATATGATGTGCAAAGCTTGAACTAGGTTCAAGTTGTAACTTTTGTACACTGTCCTTCAGATCCTCATCAATCTTATTCAATTTTTCCTTGACTTCCTTAGTGAACTTGGCAACATTACATAGCTTAGCAAGTGAGGTAACATTGGAATAAGAGGAGTCAATATTTGTCAAAACTGAAGATAATTCTACCTGATTAATAGCTATATGCTGAGCAATATGCTCAAGCACTTTATTGTCAAACTTCTTCTCAGCTTTCTCAAGCAATTTTTTTGACCTAGAGGAATCCTCATTGAACTCGTTCACTGCCTTAGCTAATTGTAAAAAAATATGTTGTGAGGAATCAACTTTAATACCTATTGCTTCTGACAGAATATTCTTTGCATCCTCAATGATTTTATATTCCTTGTCCCTTTCTTCTTTTAGTTTCTTCTTCTTTGCTTTCTTCTGGAGTTCACCAATGCTTAGCATTTGGTCTACTGATAGATTTGCAAAGTCTAATTTTGGGATCTCTATTTCCTCATCTAAGTCTATATCCTCTTCTACATTCTTACTGAAAAATCTTGTGCTCGGTTGAGCCTTAGGGAAAACTGTTATTGTGCTTAATGCATTTGTAGAAGTTATTGTAGACATTGTAGGACCAGCTATGAAAAATGATAAACTTCTGACTGGAATACTTGTTGGACTCAAAACTGAAGTATTTACAATTGTATAATTAAAAACTGAAATACTTATTGAAGTGTCCAAAACTGAAGTACTTACTACTGGAAAACTTGATAAAGAAGTAGGTACTAAAGTAGATATAGGAGACTGCAACTCGGTAAAAGAGGTGGTAGCCACTTCTATTGATGATACATTGAGTTGTGCTAGTGATGATTGGACATTTGATGTATCTGTGGAAGTTGTCACAATCATACTTGAAGTTATCTCTGGGCTAGATGTAGCAACTTTTACTGGAGAGTGAGGAATTGAGGCAATGACTTCTGCAGCTATCCAAACAGTATTATCTTCCTCATCACTCTGCTTTTCTACCTTGGTATCTTCTTCCTGTTCATCACTGTCATCTTCAATATCTTTGATTATCACAGTTTCAGTACTCAATTTGTGAAGATTATAAATGTTTTTCCATGTGGCAGTAGCACTCTTGACAACCGACTCAATATTTTTGATCAAAATCAAACAACTGTTGAATTTGAGCATCATCTTATTTTCATTATCTATTAATGCCTTATTAATTTCAGCATTTTTCAAACTTGGCATCAATTGCCTCAAGTTTTGAGCATAGATGTCCTTGATAGTTTGCCTTGCATTGGACCATCTCAACTTGATTTTGTTTTGTAGAATTCCTGGGATTTGAGGAGCCATGTCTTCAGGTGAGTATTTCCATTTTCCCATTTTCTCAATAATAGCATCTTCAATTTCCTGCAGATCTGATTTCATATTTGAGAGATTTGAAGTTTGCAATTCCAGAACCTTCTCTCAAATTTTTGATCTTTTCTTTTAATGAAGGAGGAGGCCTTTTGAGTACTACTTCTTCACTTTCTTTGCTTGCCTTGCCTCTTGCACTCCTTGTAAATACTACAGAGGATTGCTTGGGTGCCTTGGTGATAATTACTTTTCCTTTCTTCTTTATTGGTACATGTACTGCTTCCTCCTCATTCTTATTCTCTTCTTCTTCAATGTCCTCTCCTTTTCCCTCGGTTAACATTAGAGGTGTGCTAGCTTTCATTTGGGCCATCCTCTTTCTTCCTTTGTTAACCGCCTGTGGAAGCTTTATACAAAGCTCAATTTTCTCCTTAGCTTCTTCATATGTAACAAAATATGGTGCCTTAGGATCAATAGGTTGATTAATTAGGGCTTCTATAATATTCTTGGTTTCATCAATATTTACCTCATAGGGAAGAGGTTTCACATGTACAATCCTTGGTTTTACTACCTGTATATACACATTATCACAATCCACCATAAAACAAACATCATTTTTATAATCTTCCACCAATTTCTGTGGAATCTGGAATCTGTTGTTCATCTTTTCTTTAAATGATTCAAAATAGTTATCCATTATGCTTTCAAAATTTTCACCCATTTCTACAATGTATTCATTCATCTGATAGAGAATTGGCACATCTCTTCTCCATACTACCGTACCTTTAGAAGGGAAAAATTTTTGAACATAGAAAAATAAACAAACTAATAGCGATCCAAACTTACATGGATTGTTCTTAGAAGTCTGAATGCTTTCCATATTCTTGTTGAACTGCTTCAATAAAAAATTTGCTAGGTCAAATGACAAATTGTTCTTCACAATCTTATATGCTAGGTGAACTGCTTCACACAGAACACTGCTCTACCGACTAGAACTGTATATCTTGTGGGCTATGATATGTATACCAAAATTCAATTCTGCATCAGTAATGCTGCTTATCTTCATACCTCTACCATCCCATTTGACTAGGGTTTTCTCTTCCAGTTCTGACTGACCTAGGATTTTTGTAGATTTTGCCTTGTCGAGCATGCGAAGACCAGTGATTCGGTGAATCATCTTCTTCGTAATCTATACTAGTTTCTCAAGCCATATTTTACCTTCATGAATTCAGCTGAGAATATATCTGACCCATTTAACCTGAAAGCTCCGAGGCAAGTGTGTGATGTGAACTAAACCCTTATCTTCCAAATGTTGATGCTTCGGTTTGAGAACACCATCGACACCCAATTCCTCACGAATAGTATCTATCTCTAGGGTTCCAAGATATTGAATTGTACACTTGAAATGACTATAAATATCATTAATGAGAAGTACCTTAGGAGGGATCTAAGATTGAGCTCTACTCGGGTCTCAGGTTCTAGTGACTGCGGGTACGAGTTTGAAATCTGGTGCTTTCAATTCTCCATGAGCTAGCATTTCTAAACCTTTCTTTATTTTAGTGCTGGATGATGCCATGATAGCTTGGTGAGCACAGTAAATCTTTGTTGCAAAATGCTTCAAAATGCTTGATTTTACTAGGAGATTTTTCTGCTCTCAATATGCTAAAGTTCATGGTGAATAATAAACTTGATTTCACTCCTTTTTGTTAAAACTTTGTCATTAATTCTCTGTAAGAACTAGGGTAAGAACTTGACAGACTATCATCCACTATGAATTAATTTCTTGGTGAAGACTCCGCAACTCGGTGACCATGGGAATTCATACTACTCCGACCTTACTTAGTAACCATATAAAGCTGGTTACTCTCGACTTTGCTTGGTGGAAACTAATACCGACCTTCCTGTGATCCTGCTATATCTTTCATACTAATTTGGATTTATCTTTCAATTCAATTCTGGAACTGTTTGGAATTTGTCTATGAAGATACAGTTCCACTGCTTTGTTCAAGGCTTAGTTAGAGCTGATAGAGCCACCTACTCCATTACTTGGATTGGTTTTCTGGGAAGATTTAGGAATCCATTGTTGTCTCATTTGCTTCCTGATTCTATCTACTTTTTCTTTCTTTCCATCTTCAACTTCACCAGGATTCATGCAATTCTTAGCTATATGACCAAGCTTGGTGCATTTAAAACATCTTACAGTGGTGTCCCTTTTTCTTAAGTGATATTTTACACAGTTCATGCCAATGTGTCCATATTCTCCACAATAATGACATCTACACCAAGTGTTGTAGTCCCATCCAAATATTTCTTTCATAATTTTTTCTATTGGATTGAATGTTTTAGATCTGCATTCGGATGCCTTGTGGCCTTGTTTGTTACATTTGTGACAATTTCCTTTAAATCTTGGTTTCTCCTTGCATTCATTTGCTTTATGACCTTGCTGATTGCAGTTGTAGCATTTTCCATTGAATTTTTCTTTTCCATTACTCTAACATCTGTTTGAAGTATGACCTATTTTGCCACAGTGATTACAAGTGGGTTTCTGATTCTTTTGAGTACCTTGCTTGGAAGATTCACCTTCTTCTTTGTATCCAAGTCCTCCTTTTCCTTTTTGCCTATAAAGATTTTGTTCATGTAGTTGATTTAGGTCTTCTTGAGTTTTCAGCATTCTCTCATTGATTCATTTTTCAGTGGTTAGGTCATCCACCAATCTTAGATTGATTTTCTTTACAGAACTCAGCTCATCTCTTATATTTTCATTTTATGATCTTAGAGTCAAGACTTCTTCATTTGTATTGGAGATCTGATCAATAAGGTTTTCTAGCTGAAGAGTTTGATTTTGGATTTCATTGTTCTTTCCATCTATTTCATCTTTCATCTTGTTTCTTTGTTCCAAGATTTCACAAAATTTGGTTGAGTGAATTTCCTGTTCTCTTTTCAATTTTCTTACTTCTTCCTATAGAGATCCATTCTTTTCTAGGAGTTCTTTGATAGCATTTTTTGCTTCATCTGAGCTACTTGAAGGGAAAAGGTCTTCAATCTTTTCTTCAACATATTGATGGTCATTCATCTAATTTGCAAGTTCCTTCCTTCTTCTTAGGGATTGGGAAAGATGTTCTTTTGCTTCTTTGAATTTAGCTATGGCCATTTTCAGATCTAGCTTTTCATTCTCAATTACTTTGTTAAGTCTGAATACCTCCATTATCCTAGATCTTTACTCAAGCTATCAAACTTTATCCTGAGAACCACAATGCTCTAATACCAATTGTTGGAAATATTCAAGATTAAATGAGTTACTGAGAGGGGAGGGGTGAATCAGTAACTTCAAATTTTCTTACCAATTTTAGATCTTGATAACATATACTTTATTGATCTAATTGCATGCATGAGAAATTGTAAACATAAAAGCATTCATATCAATTGACACATGGATTTGGTAACCTAGAAACCTTCCAAATAGAAAGTAAAACTGGGGTGGGGATGATACCCACAAAACTTTAATGCTATAGTATAAAGTTGGCCGGTTAAGGCTTACAATGATCACTTCTAATGATCTACCCTGTTAGGAGCAATAAGGACTGCTAAGTCCACCTTGTTAGAGGATTTACAAACATATAGTGAAGTATGCACTTGATTAAGAGATTTGACAAAATACTGTTAAGTCTACCCTGTTAAAGGATTTAGTACTGATTCACTTGTTACAATGAAATAGTAGATCTCTTACTTGCAACTGTATTTGCTGAATGAGATTCACTGATGTACTGATCACCTTCTATGATAGATTTGTTTCTGCTGCTCCTTAAACTCCTGTAGCACTTTGTAATTTACTTACTTCTATCTTTCATGTATCTTCACATACACATTCATATTTTTACACATTGGATATGATATAAAAATTGCTTATATATCAATCCAAATTAATTACAAAACAATTACAAAGTCAGCTCTTAAACAAGTAAACATAAGTATTATTGATTCGGCCCAAATATTGTTACTCAGTTACTACAAACTAACTTGGTGACTTTTTGATACTCGACATCCACTACATTACTTGGCATCGTCATGCACTTGGTAGAAGTGGAGGCTCGGTCCATACTAACCACTCGGTCATAGTTTTGAACTTAGTAAATACTGGAGACTTGGCAGATACAGTGTTACTCGGTAGATACAAAATTTCCTATTTAACCGTGTAGCACTCGGTAAATACTATTTAACTCCATAAGCTCTGTTCTTCTCGGTAAGCTCTGTTCTGCTCGGTAAGCTTTGTTCTTCTCGGTAAGCTCACAGAATCTGAATAAGTGTTGTCACTAATGACAATCATGCTTAATGCCAACAAAAGGCTACATTAATATTTTGAAGGTTAACTTTCACTTTGTTCACAGATCTCAGAAGTTTTCTGAAAAGGGTATCCAAATCCAAGCTCAGATCTGTAGTTCTGCACCTGTACCTATAAGAAAAAGAGGGTTTTTGTTTTTTGTTTGAGGGGTTTTCCTTGGTCAAACCCTTGTTTGGAATCAACCTTAATATTGAAATTGAAATGAGAATGCTAGCAAGTAGCAGAAGTAGATCTAACAATGATTATATGTAATTCGATAGATATGCAATTATATTTCAAATGTAAACAATTATATTGATATGAAAGCTTGAACACAACAATGGAAAATGTAAATCAAAACCATGAAAGTAACTAAAAAACCTCCATGCTTGTATGCTTGGAAGCCACCTTGATAGAAGAATGAATGGATCTAGAAGATGAAAAAAGTATCTTGAAGGAAGATCACACCACCGTGATGGCTGGATCTAGGGTTTGGATGATGGATCTTGAATGTTTGAACCAAATCCCTTCAAAGGCTTGAATGCTTGAACCCTTGATCTTCAATGGAGAACTTGAATGGAGAAGAGGAATTGAATGCTTCCTTGAAAATGCTTTCTTGATCTTTTCTTGAATGCTTGAGAGATATTGAAAAGTGGATGATGAAAATGAGAGAGGAAGGCCTCCTTTTATAGTGAACTAGGGCACAATCCTCTAGAGAAGGCTGACATTGGGGAATTAAATTAAAATTAACCTTAACCCATAGAAATGGACTCATATTAAATTCAATTTAAGGATTTACCATTCTGAACCCTGAAATGGCTGACCTAGAGGCGGGAAAACAAATATTTCTGAAACCCGACACCCAAAAATCATGGGATTCTAAAATTTGAAATCTGGGTCAAGGAAGAGGTAGACTCTACCCTAGGTCAAGGTCGAGGTTTATTTTGACCCTCAAGGTCAAATTTGACCTTGAGTTCAAAAACCTCAGGAGCTCAGTCCATAATGCTAGGAAATGCAGAAATAAGGTGAAATTAGGTGCAGAGAGAAGCAGAATGGGGGGAGAAAGTCAGATTCTAGCAAAGACCTGATCAAGGTTCTTAACATGACCCCAAACCACTTACTCAGAGGGCTAAATTCTCTTAACATGGAAGTGCTTCCATTTTAAGAAGATACAACTAGATTGATCGATAAATACAATATTGAGTTTACTATGAATCGGTAGATGAAGAGAAAGATATTGTGGATAGCTTACCGAGTTGATAATTTGTTTGAAATGTTTGAGTTAATACATCTGGGAGATTTGGGACTATAGGATAAATGTAATTAACTAATTCACCCCCGTCTTAGTTATCTAACATGGTTGTCTCCATTTCCATAACATAATTGGTCATCTCTACATCAATCAATGCACTCAACAAAGCTTCGTTTTCCCTAATGTTCTCATAGGCCTCATTAATCACATCATTATTTTTAGGATTTTGAGGATTGTTGTATGAATTATTCTAATATTCCAAAAATATTTATTAGTATATCTGAGATGTACAATCATGCAATTCATCCACAATGCATAGTTGGTTCCAAAAAATCTTAGGTTTTCCTTCTTGTATGCTTCTATCTTCGGATATATGTCAAGTTGTTAGGATTCTATTAATGGACTAGATCTAATACCAATTATTAGGAAGAGATTAAAAAAAAATAAGAGAGAGGGGGTGCATTAGTTTCTCCCAAAATACTTAAACCTTTAAACCCTTGATCAATCAAACTATTATTGCTATTTTCAAAATTTAAAGCACGTAAACACAAATCAGAAAACATAAAAACTACATAACACAAATATTTTTATCATGAATACCCAAACTGAGGTGAAAAATATGGTGGGTTTTAAATCCACAATAAGACTAGTACCTTCTTATAAGTATAGAATTAATATAATATGGGGAATTCACATGCATTCATACACACTGTCTAGAGTTAATTACTCAATTTGACTTGGGATATAACCTATGAAAGTCTCATTGACTTAAAATCACAATTCAAACACCAATCTAAGAATTCATGAACTGTATAGTAGTATCCATCATGCCCTGGTCATTTCCATTACAATATACTCAATTCCCTTCCTATAATTCTCTCTATCAAACTTTAGATGATAAATCAATCGCTTAGTAGATTTGTAAAATTTATTCACTAACAACTGCTTTCTTCCACAATTTTCAACACAATGCCTCACACACACAAGAGCATAAATCAAACAAGTGTAATTCAACATATTTATCAAGAACTAGGTCGATAAAACTGAGTACATGATCATCCAACTTTTTATGCCAAAATTAACCATAAGGATCACTATGCACTTGCCAAACATTCCTTAGACCCATCAAGAACAACTCAAGATCACTAACATAACCCTAAAATATTTTACTAATCTCATGAAGCTCAAATAAAAAATCAAAGTTGTTGTACCCATTGTATCTATCAATATCTTATAATAAACTTTAAGAACTTTATTATCTTCATCTAAAATACTTATAAATGCCTTGTGGAATATCAAAGTTACAAACCCTTTAAATGGTAGACACATTGATATATGGTTACCATATTCCCATTTGCGTGACCAAATATCTCATCTTGAGCATGTGAATCAAACCAATCTCTACAACTATGTAACATTGGCAATCAATAAAATAACTAGTCTTCATCTATCTCATCGTAACTTGAAAAAAACATCATATCAACAACTAAAACTTGACATGTAGCATTTTGAAAACATCTACATCATCCCATAAGGTGAATGGCTCCTTATCCTTGTAACCTTCATTCACCATTCATCCGAACATCCTACATTACTAAAAATACTACATATTTATAATCCAAACTTCATAACCTATACAGAACACCCAAACTACACACAAGACATCTAAACATCATTGTAGACATATTGAAATCAATGAAAACACATCCAAATTTCCAACATTACCAAGTTGTCTAAATTTATGTGACACATCATGTTGTTCCAAAGCCAACTGTCATAAAAATAAGATAAAAAAAATCTCTATAGGTCCTTCTAATTCTCTTACTAATTGTAATAGAAATTTTGTTTTTATTTCTTATTTCGTAACCTTTATTCTTAAACACAACATCATAACCATTTTCACATAGTTTTCCAACACTCAAAAGGTTATAAAACTAAACCTTCACATTACAAACCTTGTAAATGTTATTTTTTTCATCAAAACCTTATCATCACCAAATCTAACGACACCAACATCATATTTTCAAGGTTTCACAAAGTTTATTTTATCACCACACATATGAATTGAACATCTAATATCAATAAAACATTCATCCTTATTCCTTCTAACAAATAATGTGGTCTCAGTATTATCATCAAATTTTGGGAAAATGTTAGCAATATCAAATCTATACTTTTCTTTTTCTTCCAAAAATAAAGAATCATCTTAATATGATTCATCATTTGATAAACTATCATTTTCAAAATTATAATATTAGGCTTTCTTTTTAAACTTCTTTTGGTTATCCTTTTCTGAACATCTAGTTGCGAAACGACCAATTTTTCCACATCCAAAACATTTGAGGATTAATATAGCTTTGAATTTTGTAGTACCTTTCTTTAACTTCCTTGCAAAGTTCACTTCCATCTCATATGATTTAGCATCATATACATCATCCTTTTTCTATGTAGCTTTAAAGGATATCTCAAATCTATTATTGTCTATTTTAAATTTCCTTAATTCAAATGCGGTCAGGGTTCCAAATAAATTTTCTTTGGTAAACTTCTTTCGATCATAAACTTCCTTAATAGCCAATATATTTCCAATATAGCTCTCTGTTAAGGTCATCAAATTTTTCTACATAGAATATTCATCAGTGATAGTAGCTTCTTTATTCTTGACTTCATTCATAACACTGTCAACCATCTTAAAGTAACTTGCAATATTGTGTCCTTCTTCCATCCTTAAATTATCTTCTACACATTTAGCTATTAGCTTCTTAGATAACTTGAATCTATCATTACCTTAATATATCTCTTCCACTTTTTTTTAAGAATGATAAGTGGTATTCAATGAAATAACCTTAGTTAACTCATTTTTTATAAAGCACAAAAAAATACATACATTACTTTCTGATTCTCCTCATAGACTGGAATTTCATCTTGAGTAGCAAGGCTATTTTGAGGTGCAACATACCTCCATAGCTTTCCAAGTAATTTAACTGATATAAATAATGTATCCTCTCATTTTCACTTTCTAGTAACTATAAGAAGATCCATCAAACATAGGGATAGTCAATTTTTATGCCATCACATCTACCTCAAGCAGTTGAGCTCTCTCCAAGGAGCCAAAGCTCTAATACCAATTGTTGAATATGTTGATAACTAGAAGGGGGTGTGAAATAGTTATTACAAAATAATTTACTTAACCTTAATTAATCTAGTGAATTATTAAATGAATTAAAAACTAATAACATAAATGAACATGAAAGCACAAAACATCAAACACCATGAACACTAGAATTTACGTGGAAATCCAATATGGGAAAAATTATGGAGGAAGTAATTCTCATGAAAAGGAACACTAGTTAAGGTGACAATAGTAAAGATGATTTTTCGAATGCCTCACTATTAGTTTTCTCATTGCAAGTAAGACTCACTATCAGTTGAGCTAACTAGCTAAAAATAGAGAGTTTTGTTGCTAAGACAAATATTCCCACTACAAGAATATAAGAAATGAAAATGAATCCACCACTGAAGTCACTATCACTAACAATTAGAAACACATAAATGATATAATATTCTTTTACCAATTGCATCGACTTGCAAACATATCAATACATAGATCTTCCTTTGTTAGATTTGTATTCACTTCACATATAAGCACACCACAATAAATAGAATCATCACTCTTTTATACCATGCCATGCCAAAAAATAGGTCATCCTTAGGCTATTTTAAATAGGTCAGACTGAAGCATTTCCATAGTCCTAAGGAATTAAATATAGACCACATCACTCGATACAAGATTTTGTACTCACCACAACACGCTACAACTTCATTGAGATCTTTAAAACTAGGAGATATGGTCTATACATTATAGTGCAAATACTTGACTTGAAATAAAATGACCTCTTTCTAGATAGGGCTTGACCAAAATAAATGAACCACATTATGTTGAAATATAAAAGGGACTAGAATAAACACATTGAAAGATACATTTTTATAGAAAAATATCCAGACCACACTCTATTGGATCACCAAAGCATATAATCCACATCTAAGGATAGGAAAGGTCGACATCAATGACAACCATTAATAACAACAACAATGAGAGAAATAGAACCACATTCTAATAGTTAGGTCACATAATGGAACAAACCCAACACTTATAGATTAAATATTGATCTCTGTTTTTAAATAAGAGTAGGGATCTCTATAAAAAAACTAGGAAATTGATTCTTAATTTATTAAAAATTAGGATCTACGAGATTCATACTAGTATTTGGTTCATAGATCATGCATAGAATGAGATTGTAAGGAAAAAACACATGACAAAGAGGAAGTTGTTACCTTTCCAAATTCTTCACAAGAACAACATTAATTTAATGATTTATAAAAGAAAAGGTAGCCACAATATTTATATCTACATTCAACATGTGATAAATGCTAGTTGGGGTATCTCACAAAGGAGGAAACAATATTGAAGATAATATGTAACCCTAGATATCATGGTAAATAAATATTTGATTAGATAAATTCGAAGGGGTTCCAAAAGGATAATATAGGGACTCTTATTAAATCTATTAATTTTAAATTTATTAAATCTTAAATATGTAATCAACATAAATAGAAACCATAGAGAGATAACCATACACATTGACACCAAATTTGTTAATTAGGGAACCTCTTGATCAGAGAGTAAACTATGGTGGGGATGGTACCCCCAAAAATGTACTAATATAAAAATTCCTTATGAGAGGATGGACTCTATAAGGAGTCTTATAAATTACAATTAGTACATGTTAGTCTCTGTTAGGAGGCTTTGAATCCCTATGAAAAGATTCTAACCCTGTTAGGAGTTAAGGAAGGCGGAAGGAACCACTATACAAATAAATTTAGGGGGACAATCACTGAACACACTATACAATTGATCTTTGTATTATCCAAACAAAATAATACCAATAATTACTGACCTTAGAAACTTAGCTTCTCTCCTTTGTCTATGCCAAAGCCACACCCAATACTTCACCATATATCACTACCAGATCTACTCACTTTGCATCAATCACTATTTCACCTTCACATCATATACTTCTTAATTTATATTTTTTCCATATCAATTGAGGAAAATAATCCTTCCTTTATACTATACACAATATTTCATAATTGATTCGCTAATTAAGCATTACACGTTACATAATATTTCCATAATTACATAAAACTGACATCTCACAAACTTAATAAATATTCATACATGTGACCTCTGACTATGTTATCTTATCTAGGTCACCTCTGCAATGTCTTCAACCTCTAGATAACTTTGCATTACTGGAATCTATCCCTATTATCAAATATAATCCAATTATTACAAGCCACTTCTTTGGAACAATGACAGAAATATAGTTTCCACTATATTACTCATAACTTACATAAATCACTAATTCTCCATACATTCTCTTAACCATAACATCAGTACATCATAAGGAACATGTCCTCAACTCTGCATAACTTAATCTAAAATTCTCCATGTGCGCTAATTCAAACATTGGTTGCTTCTCTGCTAATCTCCAGTATAATCAGCATGTTGACATCAATGATAAACATAGTCATGAATGAAACATGAAACTACTACAAAACTACTAAGATACTCCCCATAGGACATATTCAGCATCATGCTTAACAATCTCCCCCATTGGCATTAATGGAAACATAGATGAAAAACATCCAAGTTCCATGAATACCAAAGTGTAACTCTAATATTCTACATTATCTTTTCAAATCCTCTTCATCAATCAAATGTATCCTTCTCTCAATAATTCAGTTTTCAAATCTTCTTCATGAATCATCAATTTTTTTTCATGTATCCTTCTCCCCCATTGACATCAATGACCAAGTAAAAATCACTATGTCAATCCAATACAAGCTTGAATTTCCAAAGACACTGTTTGAAGATACCTTTTTACCAAAGTGTCCTTCACGATTCAGCTCAAAAACATAGATACTCCCCCATAGAGGAAGCATCAACATATAGTCTAGAAAGATAGTGCTCTTATACCACTCGAGTGATGCAATTTTCTGCATCACTACTCAAAAGTAGGTTGGGGTATAACCCCAAGCATACCTCTCAGATACTCAAATGTATCTTTAGGTAAGAGCTTTGTAAATTATTTATCTACAATCTACTCCTTTTTACTAATATACTCAAGTCTAAATTCTTTCTCTACATCTTTCTCTTACACCATGATACTTGATCTCTATATGTTTTGTTTTAGAATGTAACACAAGATTCTTAGACATACTTACTATACTGGTGTTATCAAACTGTATGATAATAGGATCATTGAACTTGATTCCAATATCCTTCAACATTTGTTTCATCCATATTATTTGATTACAATTATTTTCTCCTGCTACATATTCTACTTCTATTGTGCTTTGTGAGATACAACTCTATTTCTTTCTTAGCTAGGAAACCAATCTTCCTCTAAGAAAAAATGCTCCACCACTTGTAACATTTTTTTCATCCACACTACCTCCCCAATCCACATCTATATATGCACATAGGGTAAAATCATTTGATTTATCATATCGCAACCTATAACTAGTAATACCTTTCAAATATCTTAATATTATTTTTACTACTGCATAATGTGATTCTTTAGGATCAACTTGAAATATTATAACAATACCAACTAAATGTGATATATTCGGTCTTCTATGAGTTAAATATTACAAACCTCCTTGATCATAACTATGTACTTCCTTTGTTTAACTACATGAGTCTCATCTATGATAGATAAATTATTGCAAGTTACCATAGGTGTACCAATAGGCTTATAATTTTCCAAACCAAATCTCTATAATAATTATTTCCGATACTTATTCTGAGATAAGAAGATACCATCACTGTTTTGTACAATTTATAGTCCAAGAAAAAAACTCATTTCTCTGATCATCCTCATCTCAAATTTTGTCTTCATTTCATCAACAAATTTATCACCCACTTTATCTTCACCTCCTAAGATTATATCATAAAAAAAAACTACAATCAGTAAAAAATTCTCTATTTCTTTCAGATAGAAATTACTATCTGTGGTGCCTTTAGAAAATCCCAATTTTATCAAATATTTTTCCAATCTTGCATACCAGGTTGTAGGTGATTTTTTAAGTCTATATAAATCTTTGTTCAGTTTACATACCATGTGTCCTTCTTGAGTCAAAGTAAAACCATATGGCTGCTCAATGTAGACTTCTTCTAATTCTCCATTCAGAAATGTTTACTCCACATCCATATGATTCACTTTAAATTTCTTATAAGCTGCATAGGCCAAAAACATTCTTACTGCTTCAATTCTTGCAATAGGTGCAAATATTTCTTCATAATCAATACCTTCTTACTGTGAGTATCCTTTACATACCAATCTTTCATTGTTTCTTACAACTTCACCTTGTTCATTCATCTGGTTTCTAAAAACCAATTTAGTTCCTATAACATTCTTGTCCTTAGGTCTAGGGACCAGTTCCCAAGTATTGTTCTTTTCAATCTGATCTAATTCTTCCTTCATTTGCTAAATCTAATTGTTATATTTACAAGCTTCACTAGTAGTCTTAGGTTCAATTTGAAAAATTAAACATAGTTCTTGTACCTTATTTCTTGTCATGACTCCATTTTCTTTTCTCCTAATAATCTGATCAGAATGATGATTCCTTGTCAATTTTTTATTAAGTGTTACTATCTCAATTCTTACTTCAACTCTAGGCTCTGGTCTCAGTTCTTCTCTTTATTCCTCAGCAAAAATTTCATTCTGCAAATAATTATCATTTTCATAAAATAACTCAATATTTTCTTGATCAATTTTAGGATAGACTTGTTCATTTGAATCATAATAAAGTATTCTTTCTTGAATTCTAAACTTTTCATCCACTTTAACATTTTCACTCTCAATAATAGTCTTATTTCTCTTGTTAAAACATCTATAAGCCTTTCTTTTCAATGAATAACCAAGAAACATACCTTCATCACTTCTTGAGTTGAACTTACCAATATCATCATCTCTCTTAATATAACACTTCCAAAAATTCAGAAATATTTTACTGATGGCGCATGTCCAAAACATAATTCATAAGGATATTTTTTGGATCTTCTCTAATCTGTACTCTATTCATTGTATACACTTTTTTATTCAGTGCTTCTCTCGAAAATGTCTTCGTTACATCATTCTCAAACAACGTAGTTCTTTCTGCCTTAGTTACTGATTGGTTTCTCCTTTCAGCAATACTATTTTGCTTAGGTGTTTTAGGGGCTGAAAGTTGTCTCTTAATGTCGTTCAATTCACAAAAAGTATTAAATTATATTTTGAAGTAAATTATCCACCTCTATTAGATCTTAAACATTTAATATTCATTCCTGATTCATTCTCAACTTTGTTCTTAAGGAATCTAAACTTATGAAATGGCGTTGATTTTTCTTTAAGAAATGATACCCACATCATTCTAGTAAAATCATTAGTTAAGAATCATATAATACCTTTCACCATAGAATCCTCTAGTCCTTGTGGGACCACTTAGATCTATATGAAAAATCTCCAATTTCATTGTTGTGGTGAACTTCTTACTGGGAAAACAACTTCTTTTCCGCTTTGCCATAACACATTCTTTGCATACCATGTTAGTAGGTTTTACAATTTTAGGAAAATATCTTACTGAAAATGTGCTAGTTGCTTTCACAATGTTATCAGAGTTCATGTGACAAATTTTTTTCTGCCATTACCAACTATAATAAAGTTTATTAATCAAACATGTCATCTCAGTAGGATTGAACTAAAATACATTACCTCTAGTTCTTGCTCCTATTCCAATCATCTTACCATTCTTATCCTTCATCACACAAATCTTCTTAGTAAGCCAAAATTGGTATCCCTTGTCGATTACTCATCCAACACTTAAAATATTATGTTTCAATCCATCCACAAAGTAAACATCATCACTGTTAGTCTTTCCATGAAGAGTAATAGTCCTATTCCTTTTATTTGGCAAGGTGCATTCTTTCCAACTCTAACAATTCCTCCATCATAATTGTTAAAATTTACAAAAATTTTAATATTGTCAGTCATATGATGTGAAAAACCACTGTGTATGATCTAATTAGTCTTCTTTTCAACTTGAGCTACTAAAGGTTTTTCTTCTCTAACTTTAGTTTCAGAGTTTTCTTCTTTTATTGCAACAAATCCTATGTCATCACTTTCGTTATCACTTTCACTTAAGAATTTATCAATGCTAGCTTAAAATTCATCATTAGCATAATAACATTCTTTAGGTATTCTAGGCTTAAAGCTCTTCTTATATTTCATCACTCTCTTAGGACAGTTAGATGCAAAATGACCACATTCTTGACATGTTCAACATTTAAATATTTTCTTACCTTCTTGTTCTCTTTTTACAAGAAAGGAAGTTCCTTCTTCAATCTTTTTATATTCTTCAGTCTTAAATCTGCTACTACTAGTATAATCTCCACTGGTACTTGCACTTCTTGACAAAGTACCTCACAAATACTAAGTGCACTGAATGTAGTTTCAATTCTGGGCAAATCTCCAAATTGTCTCAAACCTATGTCAATTGCTTCTAATCTTCCAAGAAGAGTCTCTCTGGTGAATTTCTTAGTACAAGGTATGACTTGTTCAATCATCTCCTCTATTTTCTTAAAAACTAGGGCCAGTTTTTTCAAGATCTTCCATATGATTTCATCTTCAGTCTCATTTCCTTCACAAGACCTGATACATGCAATAATCTTTGATATTCTACTAGTATAACAACTAACAGATGCATCTTCCATCATCTTTTTTTCTTGAAATAAACATATCCAATTTTGTAGTCTAATTCTCTTAGCATGTTTATCACCTTCAAAAGTAGATACTAAAGCTAACAAAATTTTATGAGATATGTTTAGATTTTTTACCTGATTTTATTAATTACCAAGAAGGGATGGAAAAAGTGCTTCTCTTGCAAGTATGTTATACATAAATAGATATCTTTCTTTCTCAGTGTAGTGTTCAATTTTGTGTTCTTCAATTATAGTATTTTTATTCTTTGTAGTCAACCAATATCCTAGTCCTAAACATAGCAGATGTGTCTTCATCTTTTCTTTACAGCTGTCATAGTTAACTCTATCAAACTTAGGACTTTCTTTTTAGAAATGACTCACCATACATCTCCTTAAGTTGTTAATCTTTTCCTTCAAGGACCTGCTTCTCTAATACCAATTGTTATAAAGTAAATTCCACCAAGATAACTTAGAGATAAGGGGGGGGGGGGGGGGGGGGCGTGGTTAATAAGTTATCTGATAAAAACAACCTATATTAACTTTATTAAATCTAAAATATGTAATCAACATAAACAATAACCATAGAAAGATAACCATACACAATGACACCAAACTTGTTAACTAGGGAGCCTCTTGATTAGAGAGTAAACCGTAGTGGAGATGGTACCCACAAAATATGTACTAATATGAAAATTCCTTGTGAGAGGATTGACTCTATAAGGAGTCTTATGAATTAAATTCAGTACATGTTAGTCCCTATTAGGAGACTTTTAATCCATGCATGAAAAGATTCTAACCTTGTTAGCAGTTAAGGAAGGTAGAAGGACCCACTGTCCAAATAGATTTAGTGGCAAGATCACTAAACACATTGTCCGATTGATCTTTGTATTATCAGAATAGAATAATACCAATAATTATTGATCTTAGCAACTTATCTTCTCTCCTCTATCTTTTCCAAAACCACACCAAATGCATCACTAGATCTCACAACTAGATCTTGTCACTTGACATCAATCACTGTTTCACCTTCACATCATATACTTCTTAATTCATATTCTTTCCATATCAATTAAGGAAAACAATCCTTCCTTTATACCATGCACAATATTTCATAATTGAATCATCCAATTAAGCTTAACCAATTACAAAATACAAAGCATTACATGTTACATAGTATTTCCATAATTACTTAAAACTGTCGGCTCACAAACTTAATAAATGTTCACACGTGCAACCTCTAATTATGTTGTCTTATCCAGGTCACCTCCATAATTTTTTCAACCTCTTTATAACTTCACATAACTAGATTCTATCCACATTAGGAAATATAATCCAATTTTTATAAGCTGCTTCTTAGGAACACTGACAGAAATATAATTTCAACTAGATTACTCATAAATTACATACATAATTGATTTTAAGTATGTTCTCTTAACCATAATATCAGGACATCATAAGGAACATGTCCTTAACTCTGCATAACTTAATTTCAAACTATTCATGTGTGCTAATTTAAACATTGTTCGCTTCTCTTCTAATCTCCATTATAATCAATGTGTTGACATCAATGACAAACACAATCATGAATGCAACATGCAACTACTACAAAACTACTAGAATACTCCCCCATAGGACATATTCAACATTCATGCTTAACAAAATCTTCTAGAAAAACTTTAATACTTTTTCTACCCCCTATATATGCTGTGATAAATCATTTATCATGGCAATGGGGTGAACCCACAATAGTGGGTTACACTTTTTTGTCTGAACAGACACTCAACCCTACATTTTGAAAAAAACTTTCAGATTCGTATGCATATTGTCGTTAAATCATTTGAAATTGGAAAATGAAGTAAATTAGAGTATTTTATGATTTTCTATCTAGATTCTAAATATATTTTTTTATTTTATTTTTTAATTGATTTGAATGGTGTTTTCTTTCTCCCACAAAAACCGTTATGAGGCTAAAAATGTCATTTTCAAAGAGTTACAATGTTTTCATAGAGCATAACCTTTTTGTAAAATAGTTATCAATGTGATTCTTTCAAATTTATTTTTGTAACATTCATATGGAGGGCATGCAATTGGTTTGATGATATTATCAATATTATTTCACATTTTATTAATGTTTGAAGTTGACTAAACCGTAATTTTGGCATTCATTGACTACATAGCTTATAACTTGTCATGTATTTGTCCAATTTCATTTTTATTTTTTTTGATAGAAAGAGAACTTCAATACCTAGGGCATAGATATTTTTTATAAATTTGTTTTCTCTTATTTACTATTTTTTCATAAGTGTCAAACATAGAGGAAGACATAGGGTGAAATATCTATGTTTAGTAAAACTGAAAAATCAAAGTCATAATAAACTTAATATATATTAACATTAGAATCATTAGAAATATTTTTCTTAGTAGTACCTTACTACATAGATTGGTTTTTCAAATGGATTCATTTGATCTGCCAAAAGATAAAGTCAAAGTTATTTTTTGTCAGCAGTTTAATAGGTGCGAAGGAGACTCCATTTTAGGTATGAATGAGGAGTATAGATGTTATATCAATATTTTTCTTATCCAAGAGACTTTGAGATAACTATTTGTAATTAATTCCTTCAAATAGAACCTCTCAAGGATTAAATTATCATATTTTATTCAAAATGTGTTAATTCAGCAAAAATCAGCATGTCTAAAAAAGTGTCACCCACTATTGTGGGGTCACCCAATGAGTGCATCATATAGAGGAGGCAATGGTATGTATCCTAGGCATATTTAGACTAATATTATGCCCTATCAAGCCATGTATTATGTGATTTACATTATGTAATTTACATATTGGATACTCTCTTCTCATATTTAAGGATATTTAGAATGACATGTCCATAGAATGTCCATTATGATTTAATTGACCATTTTTCTTTTTCCATCGAATGGATGAAATGTAGGAAACTCAGTAGTCTTATTTTCGTAGCCTTGATTGTAGACCAAAATTTTTTAAAGATCTTTATTTCTCTATTAGAAATGATAATCTATTGCACTTAATAAAAAACCAAATATTATAAAATAAAATATTGGTTGAAGTTCCTTCTATTGAGATCATCTTCATGTAGGTTTCCATGCTAACCAGTTTTAAAAATCTATCTTCCACCGCATACATATAATAGTGCCTAGGTTTGTAGTAGCAAGGTCACACATGTAATCCAGTCTATCAAGGGTATGAATAGGTATATGCCATCATTGCATATTATATTTAATTTTTTAATAACATTTTCTATACAAGACAAAACTATACAAAGTAACATCATATTTCCTTTTATCTTAGTGAAAATAATTTTCAAGGACATAACAATAGTATGTTCATTTTCCAAAGTATTCTTCAAAATGGTTGTAATGTACTTCCATATCATATTCTTCTATTTCCTAATAGGAACTCATATGTGACTCATGTGAAAAAAAAGAAATTCTATAAGTACAAAACTATGTGTTGGTGTGAATAAGGTATTCTACCCAACTAGTTCGCTAGTGAGTCCTAATCATATGTTTATGTAAGCCCTAGAATTAAATCTAGATGTATTAGGCATCATCTTATCTTATCTTATCTTATCTTAGCATTTTCTTCTATATTCCTTGGTCATTTAATAATTATCAAGTACATTCTCATGTCGTAGGAATGAAAACACATGTCATCAAGTTGTCTAATCCTACCTCTCAACCTTCCCTATGCAACCAAGGAATCAAATACAAATTGTAGTGTGATGTAATATCCAATATCAATCTAATTGACTGTTCCAATGATTACACATCATTTTTATCTTGATAGTCTCTTACAGAAAACATTCTTTCAGGTTTGCAAGTGATGCTAGAGATTTGAGTCCATTGATGGCTCCAGTCCTAAGGGCTTTCCTACCTTCTATTATTTTTCTACAAAAAATAAAGAAATTATTATTAGTTTAATATAAATTTAAGGAATATTTTTTTTGTTGACCATAATAATACAACACTGTGTGAATTTTTGTAATCAAAAGTATAAATTTAAGAAATATAAAAAATTTTAGTGCTTACATTTTCAAGATGAATATTGATATGAATTTTCACAAATAAGAACCATATTTGATGCCTAGCATTCTCCAGCTTCTCTCATGTCTAGAATAATTATGGAGGCTTGAGGCATATATGCATTAGTCTCTTTGAAGGGAAATGGTATTTTTATTTCTTATAGGCCTACATAATAACATACATTTCCTTATGATATATAGGATAGTTGTGTACCACAATAGAGAATGTTTCACTATGGTAGGTCATTCAATAAACAAGTTTAGGGATAACTTTAAGAAACTCTCCCCCAATAAAAGATATAAAATTTTGGTGAATCTTTCATTTTCTTCAAAGAAAAAATTATTTCTAGTAGCGAATCTCTCAACTTTAAAAAAAATAAAATTATTGACAATTATTTTTGAACCACTTTTATTTTTATAGAAAATATTGGTGAATCTCAAATAATAACAAGGAATTCATTAACCTCCATGGTGAATAATTCTTAAAAAAAAATAGAATCCTTATGAAAATTATTGGGCTAAATGTCCCATGGATATCTTTGATGGGTTGAAGGGATACAGTAGATATAGAATTTACTTTCTATCATTTAAAATATAATCTAGAATAACCCTTACTATATTGTGTGAAATAAATATATTGATATTTTTTAATTCTAATGGGAGCCAAAATCTATTTAGGACCATTGATTTCTATTGAGACTGAGAATCCAAATGAAAATTTAGATCCTATAAGCATTACATATCAAATTTAATATTTTTATCTTATAGAATAGAACATGAGGATCACTAGATTATTTTTAAAATAAATAATGACAACTAAATTATATTGGCGATAAACCCCTATTGTAACTAATAATCATGATATGGTGAATTAATTTACATTTCTAAAATAACTTATGAAATTTTGGAAAATCAAATGTAATTGTGTAACAAATAGTGCAGTGAATCTTTGAGTTTAATTTTTTAATAAAAAAATTATTTCGTGATTTAAATATTTCTAAAGAATTTTTTTGTAATATTGTGGTGATTCAGGTTTCCTTGAACCTTGAATTATTTTCCAAATTTGGATTCTCAAATTTGAATAATTAGCCAATTAGCAAATGTTAGCCACTAAAAAATAATTGACCATGTTGTATGAATATTATCCCAAGGGTATACTTAAATAAATTACTCTAGCTCCTCATTTATGTATTTGGTTCACTCGTCATTCCAAATAAGAACCATACTATCCAATCTTTACACAGTAGTATCGAATAATTTTCATACATCAATAAATTATTTAAGTATACCCTTGAGATAAATAAATTAAATTTCATTTCATTAATGATTACATCAAACTTACAATCCAAATTTTTTAATATATTTCAATAATTGTTAATCTAATTAATTAGGAACGAAATTTCAACTTTTATATTATATAATTTATGAAAGCCAAATGAGTTGTATTGTTCTCTGCAATAAGTGCACAATGGAGTTTAACACTCCTACTTAGTCAACTATTCTGACTAACTTTAAATCAACTATTTTCCTGGTTTTCTAGAAATAATTAACAGGTGACTACCATGTCAAAATGCTTGAGAAATAAATATTATTATTGTTAAATGCATTCATAATGCTGAGAGTATGATTTCCGATGCATATTCACATGAACAATCAATCTTTACAAGGAACTCTAAATTTGAGTTCTTATCTTAAATATCCTGCTTCATTATCATGTAATTCTTGTTACATAGGCATTGGTAATTATTTAGTGCATTTAATTATAGTGGATAATGTTATTACAATATTGTTTTGGATTCATACTTGTCTTCACTTATTCCAATGAGTGTTGTTTTACAAATTGGTGATTGTTCATGTA
Organism: Chamaecyparis obtusa; assembly: GCA_027943335.1. NCBI lineage: Eukaryota > Viridiplantae > Streptophyta > Pinopsida > Cupressales > Cupressaceae > Chamaecyparis > Chamaecyparis obtusa. Next base: position 59,891 of record BSBK01009200.1, read on the forward strand.
GACTACATTTGGATAATGAGAGCATCTTTATATATGATAAATTGGTTTTTCTTCAGATACTTTTTCTAAAATATTGAGACCACAAGTATAGCATGCTTGAGTCAAGGATGGACTGAATGGAGGATTGCAAAAGAGATAAGTGGGCCAGTCCAAGGCATGTTCTATTGAGCATGGCACACAATCATTTACATATGATAAATTAGTGTTTTTTTCAGATAGTTTTCCTAAAAGATTGAGACCACAAGTTTGACATCCATGTCAGGGTTGGACTAAATGGAGGATTACGAAAGAGATAAGTGGGCCGGTCCAAGACACATTCTGTTGAACAAGACACAAAATCATTTACATATGGTAAATTGGTTTTTCTTCAGATATTTTTGCTAATAGATTGAGATGACAAGTGTGGCATGCAAGTCAAGATTGGACCGAATAAAAGATTGCAAAAAGAGATACGTTGAAAAAAACACAAAATTAGTTCTTATTCACACAGATCTTTCAGGATATTGCAGAACTTAGGTCGTCACTCTTACAACATAGTCATTTTGTCATTATGTACTTTATATAATTTGTTTTTGAAAATAGCCAAAAATTGGAAGTTGAGAATCCGTTGACTTCGTATTCGTGTGTAGACAAAGAATATTATGGTTGATTAAAATATAATTAAGAAAATAATTATTTATTAGGTATACGAGAAGAGATAGAAAAGACTAAAAATTCAAAGAACACATTCACTATACACTAAATTTGACATCATAGTAGAGACTAAAAATTTTCAAGACAAAAGATAACAGGAAAAGTATATGAAAAGCACTATAAATAGTAGTATATTTGTAAAGTTGAACACAAGCATTAAACATTTCAATTGTAGATTTAAGAATTTGAATTTACAACCAGAATTAATAGAATAAAATAACAGATTGCAAATAAATAATGAACACACTGTTTATCGTGGTTTACCACAATAGTGGCTACATCCACATTGAGAGGAGAGAAATTATATTAACCTCAGAAAATAATATTTACAAATGACTACAAGAGTCTTATTTATAAGATCAATCTAAGCAGATAAAAAGACAAGGCACAAATAGACAAATCTCCATTGGCCTTCCAATCCCAACAAAATCCCACCAAAAGTCAATGGATAATCTAGCTGATCAGGCATTCCCCTGCTCTACATGCTGATCTACTTCAGCTTAACAAGTCTAAGAGAAGTTCTTGCACATTTGAACTTCTCTTTGGTTACAAATTTAGTGAATACATCTACTGGATTGATTTTAGTATCAATCTTTTCAACCTACAACCTACCCTCTTCAACCATGTGCTGAACAAAGTGAGCATGGATGTCAATGTGTTTTGAACGTCACTGAGAAGTATGATTGTTAGCCATAAATATGGCGCTACGACTATCACTGAAAAGAACATAATCCTTTTGTTGATACTTCATTTCACCAAGTAATCGCTATAACCAGATCATTTCCCGAGCACCTTTAGAAAGCATCAAATACTCAACTTTAGCGGAAGAAAGAGAAATAGAATGTTGCAGCCTTGAGGCCCAACTAATAGCAGCTCCATCAAACATGAATGTGTAATTGGTTGTAGATCTACGCTTATCCAAATCTTTGGCAAGATTTAAATCCATGAATCCCTGTAACTGCTCATTGTTGCTACCAAAACATAATACCAAATCTGAAGTGCCTTTAAGGTATCTTAATATCCATTTGACAGCCTCCTAATGAGTCTTCCCGAGATTTTTCATGAATCTACTTACAACTCCCACCGCATGACCAATGTTGGGATGTGTCGAAACCATAGTATACATAATGCTACCAACTGTAGATTTGTTAGGAATGTCCTCCATATATTCCTTTTCCTCTTGTGTTTGTGGACACAAATGTGCTGATAACTAAAAATGTGAAGCAAGTGGAGTAGAAACACTATGCGGATCAGCTATACAAAATCTCTGAATTACTTTGTCAATGTATTCTTTTTGTGACAATGTAATTACTTTATTCTTCCTATCCCAGGTGATGGTCATACCGAGAATCTTCTTGGCTGCCCCTAAATCCTTCATGGAAAATGTGCTTTCCAATTTAGTTTTCAGCTCATTAACAATTTTAGAGCTTGTTCCCGCTACTAACATGTCATCAACATAGAGAAGAAGAATAACAAATTCACCATTTAGGAGTGTCTTGTAGTAAATGCATGGATCAGATTCACATTTGATAAAATTATGTTCAAGCATTAAGGAGTCAAACTTGACATACCACTATCTCAGGGCTTGCTTGAGCCCATACAAACTATGCTTCAGCCGACAATAGAGATGCTCCTACCCCTTTTTCACAAAAACTTCAAGCTGATGCATATACAACTCCTCATTAATGTCTCCATGTAAGAACATTGTCTTAACATCTAACTGTTCTAATTCAAGATCCCAGATGGCTACTAATCCCAAAACTATTTGGATTGATGTCATCTTCACAACTAGAGAGAATATTTTAGTGAAATCAATTCCCTATTTCTGAGCATATCCTTTTACTACCAACTGAGCTTTGAACCATTTATGACCTCCTCCTTCATCTTTCAATTTATAGACCCACTTGTTCTTGATTGGTTTCTGATTTGGTGGAAGAGAAACCAAATCTCAGGTGTCATTCACTTCAAGTGAACTCATTTCATCTGTCATAGCAACAAACCAATTGTTTTTGTTATTTCTTGTACACGCCTCTTTAAAGTTTGCAGGTTCAATTTGCTCAGAAATTAATAGCTCTGGCTCTGCCTCTTCAGCAAATAACAATTGATAATCATAAAATTTTGAAGAAACTTTCCTATGTCTTGAGGATCTTCTCAATTCAGGAGGATCTGGTTCATGAGAATGAATTCTTTGTGATTGATTATCAGCATTTTCTCCAAGTGAAGGATCTCTGTTGGTAAGTAATTCATGAGGACTGCCTTTGGAGATAGGAAAGGAGCATGTCCTATGTATACTTGAATTATAATTGTGTGCTTGTCCTGTTAAGATTCCCCCCTTTTTAATATTATCCCTGTCAAGAGACATATCCTCTATGTTCTGTCCACTGAATTGATCCATATGTGGGCTCAAAGACTGGTCTACACTTTCATGTGTAAGACTGTTTGAATAAGGAAATGGACTATTATGTAGGGAAGGAGCGGAGCAGGGATCAATACCTTGAGAAGTGACAATATATTTGTTGTGAGCTATTTGTTCCTTGCCATGAGAAACTTCAAAACCAGGTCTCCCGTGAATGTCACCGTGTGGAGACTGCAAAGTTCTGAGAGGTGTAGAAGAACCTGGTCCTTCACGGGATATGCTATGAGTTGTTTGCAAAGACTGATCTTTGTTCAATTCCACAAACTTTTCGTGTATGATATCCTCTCTGCGGTGATGATTGGACTGTGTATTGTCGTGAGGGAAATGCTCAATGTCAACCGTATCATAGTAGCTGAGATCTATAGCTTTGTTGAGGTGTGGAGACTGTATAATACCATGACTGGTATTGCCTATGCCATGAATAGTTTGACTAGTATTGTTATTAAAGCCATGAATAGTTTGATTGCTACGGTGATGAGTTGTATGTTCCTTTCCATCAAAAATGATTTCCTTTTTATTAAAGCCACTATGAGAATAGTGGTGAAAACTATTATGAGGAGGGGAGAGGAAGAGCATGGGCTCTCCCCTATTTTCAAAAACACTTTGACTGGACCATCAGTCAAATCTCTTTGTTCTCTATCGAATAGATGTGGATAATCATCCTCACTTGATGAGGATTGAGAAGGAGGAATTAGAACAGAAGTTAGAGTCACCTGAAGTGAACTTCTTCCCTATTGAGTAGAATCAATACCATTTGAAGGTATTCTAAAGAAAATGTAATCATTTCCAGACTTATCAATGTCTGTAGGAGCTGGGAATTTTTGGTCATGAAAAATGACATCACGACTGTGAATAATTCTCTCTTCAACTGGATCCCAAACTTTGTAACCAAACTGATCTTCACTATAGCCAAGAAATATGCCCTTTTGTGATTTGAAATCTAGCTTTGTCCGTTGTTCTTTTGGGACATGAACATGAGCATCACAACCAAAAACTTTGATGTGTGAATATGAAATCCTTTTTCCCAGCCATTCCTCTTCTGAAGTGCCAAACTCTAGATGAGATGGAGTCCTATTGATCAAATAGACTATTGTATTACAGGCTTCCACCCAAAATTATTTTCCCAAACTAGCATTGGAAAGCATACACCATGCTTTCTCAAGAATGTTTCTATTTAACCATTCTGCTACCCCATTTTCTTGAGGCGAATAGGGAACAACCTTAATTCAACTTATACCATGATTTGCACAAAAGTTATCAAACTCCAACGAACAAAATTCACCTCCATTATCCATTTTCAAACATTTAATTTTATGACCACTCTGATTTTCCTCAAGAGCTTTAAAAACTTTAAATTTTGAAAATATTTTTGATTTTCTAGCAAGCATATAAACCCATACCTTTCAGGTGCTATCATCAAGGAAGGTGACCAAATATTGTGCGCCTCCATAAGAGGCTACCTCCATAGGTTTGAAGACATCCAAATACACTAACTCCAAAAGTGTAGTCCTTTTATCATGTCCACCCTTCAAGAAACTGACCTGCTTTTGTTTCCCATGAAGACAATGCTCACAAAATTCTAAATTTTTTGATTTGAGACCTAGTAATTGATCACGATTTAGCATTACCTCAAGGCCTTTCTTTCTCATATGGCCTAGCCTTTGATGCCGAAGCACAACATTGTTGTCCACAAGTGTTAAAACAACTCCCACCTTATCAATGGGTTTCAAAATATAGAGACTAACGGTTTTGTCTCCTTTAGCAACAGCCAATGAACCTTTGACTATTTTCCATGTACCTGTAAGTTTAGTTTTGAATCCTTGGGTGTATAATTGACTGATAGAAATCAGATTCCTCTTTAATTGAGGAACATGTCTAACATCTTTGAGAAGTAATTTTGCTCCTCCTTCAAGATGCAAGACAAACATCTCCTTTCCCAACAATTTCTTTGTTATCACCCAAAAATACCTCTCCGAATTCACCATCTTGATAATTTGTAAATGCATCCGTGAGAGAGGAAGCATGAAAGGAAGCTCCTGAATCAATTACCCATGAATCAACTTTTGTGTCACTTGTTGACAAAATTAGGATGCCCGGATCCTTTTCACAAACTGTGTTTTCTTGACTTTCCAATACTTGTTCTTGTGCCTTCTTGAATTTTTTGCAATCCTTCTTAACATGCCCAACCTTCCCACAAAACCAACAACTGTTTTATCTTCCTCTTGACTATGATCTTCTTGCAGATTGGGACCTCCGATTGTTGTTAAATCTGCCTCTATATTGGCTTCTTCCTCTATTTTTGGTGCTCACCATTGTGAGAGCATTACCCAAAGAGGATTCATCATTCTTTCTCCTCAAATCTTCGGAGAGCAGGGTGGCTGAAACTTCATCAAAAACCAGCTTCTTGGTAGTTGATGTTGAAGTGCTTATGGCTATCACAAGTCCATCCTAGCTATTAGGAAGAGAACATAGCAATAGAATAGCCTTATTCTCATCATCTTGTGTCATGCCAGCTGAATTTGCTGGGTTGATCAAGGTGTTAAATTCATTAAGGTGATTTGTCATGGTTTCACCTTCCCTCATCTTAAGTTTGTACAACTTCTTCATGATGAAGACTTTGTTCACAGTGGATGTTTGTGCATATGTTGAAGCCAATTTATCCCATACGTCTTTCACTGTAGTTTTTTCTGAAACATTATAAAACACATTATCACCTAATGCAAGAAAGATTGTTGCCATGGATTTCTCATCAAGCTTTCCCCAATCTTCATCCGACATGGCTGTGGGTTTCTTCACTTTTCCTTCAAGTGCCAATGAAAACTCTTTGTTCACTAACAGAGATTTCATTTGAATCTTCCATATTCTGTAATTCTTCCCAGAGAATTTATGAACTCTTACTTCTTCCATAATTCTGAAACTAAATTCTTCAACCAACGATTAACCTTTCTCTGATACCAATTGTAGATTTAAGAATTCAAATTTACAACTAGAATTAACAGAATAAAATAATAGATTGCAAACAAACAATGAACACGTTGTTTATCATGGTTAACCACAATAGTGGCTACGTCCACACTGAGAGTAGAGAAATTATATTAACCTCATAAAATAATATTTACAAATGACTACAAGAGTCTTATTTATCAGCTCAATCTGAGCAGCTGAAAAGACAAGGCACAAACAAACAAATGTATGTTGGCCTTCCAATCCCAACATCAATATCCGTTTAGTTCGAAGAGAGACTATTTTCAAGTGCTGCTACGATGTCTAATTTGAAGGGAGATCACATTTCTTCTATTAGAGTGCTTTGACTCCATCGTTATGATGTGTCTGGAGGTATTCAAACAATAGTTGAAAGGGTTTTCAGTTTATTTATGAAATGTTTGTGTAAAGTTACCTAATAATATATTTTAAAAATCTACTGAAGATTGTTCTTGGTATTTTTCATAGAAATGATCTTTTTATAATTTAAATTATGTATTTATATTGTCTCATTTTATGTGTTTTGTTGATTTTCTCTGTACTGTAATGTCTTGTTAGAACCATTCTTAATCTTGATTGTTATCTTGGAACATTGTAATGTTATATTTCATTTTTAGTTATTTTGATATATAATTTTTTAGTAATAAAAATAATTATCTATCTTTACTTTTATAGATATATTTACATGTATATAAATAACTCCTTATATTTTAAAATACATTTTTAAACTTCCATATTTGGATACACAATTAATTAGTTTTTGTTGTGTTATGTATGGTGAGACAAGACACTTTGAAGAATTTCAAGGATAATAATGGGCAGTTCATCCTCTGTTGAAGAAATAAAGACAATAATGATGAGAATAATACTAAGAAAGAGAACATGATGAGAACTATGCTCAACCTGCTAAGACTTTCCAGTGTGGCATTTCCTAGAAAAAAAGTTACACACACACACACACACACACACACACACACACACACATATATATATATATATGTATATGTATATGTATATGTATATGTATATATATACATATATTTCTATATATATATATATATATATATATATATATATACATATACATATACATATACATATATATATGTATATATATATATATGTATATATATATGTATATATATATGTATATATATATATATATGTATATATATATATATACATATACATATACATATACATATACATATATATATGTATATATATATATATATGTATATGTATATGTATATGTATATGTATATATATATATATATATGTATATATATATATATACATATACATATACATATACATATACATATATATATGTATATATATATATATATATGTATATATATACATATATATGTATATATATATATATATATATATATATATATATATATATATATATATATATATATATATATGTATATATATACATATATATGTATATATATATATATATATATATATCTATATATGTATATATATATATATATATATGTATATATATATATATATGTGTGTATATATATATAATTATTTATAATTATAAATAATTTCATCGAAGGCATTTCTTATATGAAACGCATCGGCCTGGGTTAAACCAGTCGACGGTCGTTGAACGTGTCGTACACATGCAAGATGATTGAAATGATAGAGATTGTCCACAGATTTTGAAAAGACTAGAAAATGTAACATTTCTGTTGTGTGAACCGACCGGAAGGTTATGATTTAACTCATCAGGAACCAGAGTTAGGTTCACAATTTACAAGACACTCGTTGCTTATTTGTTCATTGCTATCTATTTCACTTTCTACAGCCCTGACAAATTCATCAGAAGTGGTACTTCGTTCCTCCTGTGCGGTAGATTAACACAGTGGTGAAGGATACATTTAGAGATGTGGTGAAGAGTTTAGTCGGTTAATGTTGAAATAGTCTGTCGGTTAGAGAACACATATGGAGAACTGGAGATAACCTTGGTGTTGAAATCTCCCAATTAAATTGGTTAAATCACAAACATCTCATGAATGGGAGGAGAATGGGTGAATGACAAGTTAGCGCATGCATCATTTGATGATGTGGCAATTATCATAGGAACCGATTACTTATGGGATCAATAGCGAATGACAAATCTAATGATTGCCATGTCTCCGCTAAGAATCTTAGCAACCCTTGTGATCATGCAGTGACCATTGATCTACTATCAAGGCCACGATGTCTTCCTTTATGTTGACTCTGGAAAAGGAAATAATATTGACTTTTAGATGCAGCAGCTAACGGTTGTATTCCATCCAAACTATCAACTGGGTCATCGGTGTTGCAATAGAAGGTTTATCGTCGATGCATCTTAAATGAATGACTATTGTATGTTTGCAAAGAATCTAATTATTCCTTGTGAACATGCACCATCTGTTATATTATATTCTTAAAACGATCGGTGGCCTAGTTTCAAACTTTAGCAAAAAATGGTGCAAAATTGATTTTTCCCCTTAAGTGATGATACTTTGATTTGTCAGAGAAGTAATGGCCAAATCGTCGGTTTGATATATCAGATTTACAAATTAACTATGTCAAAATCCATAATGAAATAGCATCAGATTTAGTATTTAAAACTTTCAAAACCCTCTTTCGAACTTAGTAGTGAATAAGGAAAACACCTTAGAATGGAAAATCGCAGTTAGAAATGAATATCATATAAATCCGATGAGTAATGTCCGTGATTTTTTTAATTATTACTCTTCCAAATTGTAGACACTAAAATATTTGTTTTGAATGCAATATTTTCGATCGTCAGATATATATGCCGATCACTACTATATCCAACATTGACATCTTATAAAACACAACAAAAGGTAGCCCTATTGTTATAATGACAACAAAATACACCATAGGATCAACATGTAAATTATTCATTGTACTCGTTGGTTATTATAAAAAGTATAACAAGAAAGAAAATACCATATGCATTCCTTTTCAAATTTATTAACATTTAATATCTAACAACAACCACAGGTAAAATATTACGATTAATATAATTTTACACATTAAAAAAATACTTCTGGATTGGTCTAAAGACATGTTCTACTTCGTAATATATGCAAGCGTACTCTGTCATAATGGTTTACAGTGTAAAAAATTAAAATGATCTATTTTTATCTGTGGATAATTAATTTTTTCAATATGTATCGCGGTATTTGTTATGTTTAAATAAATATCTAAGACTTTTTGATATCGACATAAATAGCAATTTGATGATTCAGAATGACTATTTATTACTACTCAATTACTACATGTCCTCGTTGTATTTGTAGTTTTTCCTTGTATAGCTAAGAGTTGTTGCAAATGCATTAAATTGCATTCAATGTTAAATGGTTTGGTTGGTAACAATTTTTTTCTTTTGCTCTTCAAGATGATTGCCTTAATTGACTGTCATCATATAGCCTATATAAGAACTCTTCTACTAATAATTTTCTAAACCAGTAACATATTTTACAGAAGCGTTTATACAGGTTTCAATATATACATTCACCTGACCATCAAGACATTTCAAGTTCATCATTATGGAGGCATTGTTATCATAGGTTATTTTCAGTTATATTTTTAGTGTTGTGCATTTTCTTCATTTCTTAGATTTCAACATCAAACAAATTATTTGTATCACAAAATGATATGTACATTTTTTTTTTCAACAATGCATCACTGAGAAATATAGTGTATATGTTTATGATATATTTTCATTACTAACATCAAACTATCTGTCATTAAATAGGTAACAAAAATGGCCTTATTAACAAAAGGAGCAATTAGTCAAATAATGGATGGTATTTCCATCAAAGAACCATGTTTTCAAATTATTATTACATTCTATTGAACAACAACATACTACAAGTACAAATAGTGTAACAGATACAAATAGTTGGAAAACAAAATTTTGGCAAATCAAATGTAATCGTGTAACAAATAGTGTAGTGAATCTTTGAGTTTAATTTTTTAATAAAATAAATTATTTCATGATTTAAATATTTCTAAAGAATTTTTTTGTAATATTGTGGTGATTTAGGTTTCCTTGAACCTTGAATTATTTTCCAAATTTGGATTCTCAAATTTGAATAATTAACCAATTAGCAAATGTTAGCCACTAAAAAATAATTGACCGTGATGTATGAATATTATCCCAAGGGTATACTTAAATAAATTATTCTAGCTCCTCGTTTATGTATTTGGTTCACTCATCATTCCAAATAAGAACCATACTATCCAATCTTTACATAGTAGTATCGAATAATTTTCATACATCAATAGATTATTTAAGTATACCCTTCGAATAAATATATTAAATTTCATTTCATTAATGATTACATCAAACTTACAATCCAAGTTTTTTAATATATTTCAATAATTGTTAATCTAGTTAATTAGGAATGAAATTTAAACTTTTATATTATATAATTTATGAAAGCCAAATGAGTTGTATTGTTCTCTCCAATAATTGCACAATGAAGTTTAACACTCCTACCTAGTCAACTATTCTGACTAACTTTAAATCAACTATTTTCCTGGTTTTCTAGAAATAATTAACAGGTGACTACCATGTCAAAAAGCTTGAGAAATAAATATTATTATTGTTAAATGCATTCATAATGACGAGTATGCATATTCACATGAACAATCAATCTTTACAAGGAACTTTAAATTTGAATTCCTATCTTAAATATCCTTCTTCATTTTCGTGTAATTCTTGTTACATAGGCATTCGTAATTATTTGGTGCATTTAATTATGGTGGATAATGCTATTACCATATTATTTTGGATTTATACTTGTCTTCTCTTATTCCAGTGAGTGTTGTTTTATAAATTGGTGATTGTTCATGTAGACTACATTTGGATAATGAGAGCATGTTTATATATGGTAAATTAGTTTTTTTTCAAATATTTTTTCTAAAATATTGAGACCACAAATATAGCATGCTTGAGTCAAGGATGGACTGAATGGAGGATAGGAAAAGTGATGCAGGAGCATCCTGGGTGTAAGAGCAATCTTGCATCACCCAAAAATATTTCTGTTTTTGTATTCAATAAGGGCTACCTTGTGCAGAGTTGCTATTTATGGAAACTTGCTATTTTTAGTTAGTTGGTCTTACGATCTCAGAATGTCTGATTTTACATATGGAGGTTTATCTCAGTCATATCAGCCTGCCAGAAAAGTTTCATGGCTAGATCAGGTGTAGTTTTGAAGATATTGAAGATTTTCGGTATTGGCAGCAGGGTACAGAAACTTCAAACTTAGTTTTGAAGGCTTTAGAGGCACCAGATGAGGTTGAAAATTTGGGTGACAAGCACTTTGCATGGGTCAAGCCTATAGAATGCTTCGTGGCATTTCAAAAATGGGGTTATAATAGTCAATCGGGTCAACTGGTGATGACTTATGGTCTCCGGAAGTTGGGCCACCTGAAATGGTAGAAAATAATTTTTTCTTCAAAATTTTTGTTTGGGTTTCAAAACTCATTTTGAGTTGATTTTGATGTAATAAATTGTAAAATAAAATAATTCTAAGTTTGGTCGGCCCTAAGGGCTAAATTTCTAGAACCTTCTCGGGCGATGGAAATTGCCTATATAAAGAAGGCCCGTAGTGTTGTTTAGGGCAGTTCTGGATAGTAGATCTGGGTATTGATTCGAGGCTTTGTCCTACAAAATATTGTAAGGGAATGCCCATGTGGCTTTGCATATTGTAATTTTGAAAGTTTGTAATTTCACATTTGTGGAGATAATAAGAAGCCAATTTTCTATTCTTGCATATTATTGTTGTTGTTTCTCTATTTCTATTATGTGTTTGTGGTATTAAGGGGAGCACCCTTCATCAAGTGGTATCAGAGCAGAAGTTCTTGAGTGTGTAAACCGATCGCCGACTATGAGGCAGTTTGCACCAGGACCGTGGTTAGGGTTTCAGCGCGCATCGTGAAAATGCCTCCACAAAGAGAACGTGGCGGAAGAGCTGGTGCTGTGATACCTGAGGTTAGAGAGCTGCAAAGACAAGTGCGAGCATTGTAAGAAGAGATTCGCAGGGGAATGAATCTTAATGTCAGAGACAAAAGCGAGGATGAAGCTGAAGAAGAATATCAAGAAGGAGAAGCTGAAGTTGTGAACCAGGAGGAAGAAAGATTTTTTCAGGTGATTTCCAAGATTGGGAAAAGACCTAAGATTGAGGTTCCTACATTTTCTGGAAATCTTAACCCAGAGGAATTGATCAACTAGATCAATGAATGTGAGGAATATTTTGAGTATGAAGATGTTGAGGATCCTGATAGGGTCAAATTTGTGAAGGCCAGACTGAAAGGTCATGCGAAGATTTGGTGGCAAGAGATTCAATTGGAGTGAAATAGAAGAGGCAAAGATAAAATCACAAGATGGGATTGGATGGTGGATAAATTGAAGCGACAATTCATTCTTGTTGATTATGAGCTTGACCTACTAAAGAAAATGCAAAGTTTGAAGCAAGCAGGAAGATCTATTCAGGAGTATACAGAGGAGTTCTATCGACTCCTCATCAGAATAGGCCATGCAGAAGCTGATAAGGAGAAAGTTGCCCGATACCTTAATGGTTAAGGCCAAGCATTCAGGAAGAGTTGAATCTGGTTCGAATGAATAGTATTGAGGAGGCATACTAGTTTTCCCTAAAAGTAGAGGAAAAGTTGAACAAGAAGTTTGAGAGCAGACAAAATGGAAGAGGCCGTGGTGGAAGATCTAGTGGACGGTCATATGGTGGGCGAAATGAAGATCCGAAAAAGAAGAATGAGGCTAGTAGCAGCTAGAATCAGAGAGGAAACAATTCCAATCATTTCCAAGATTAGAATAATAGAGATCAGAGAGGAAGAGGAAGAGGACAAGGTTCAGGAAGAGGAGGCTTCCGTGGAATGTTTTTTCACTATAGAGAAGAAGGTCATAGGGCATTTGAATGTCCTCAGCACCAAGGCAGAACAAACAGAAGAAATGAAAGCTAGGCCAGAGTTGCACATGTAGATGAAGATGCTAGATCCTCAAATTCTAAAGATGTTGAAAGAGGAGAAACACTAATTAACATAAGAGTCTTGCTGAGTGGTGAGAATGAACCTGAACAAAGGAGGAGCCTGTTTCGCACTAGATGCAAGTGTGAGGGTAAATGCTGTGATGTGATTATTGATAGTGGAAGCACTAACAATTTGGTGTCAGAAGATATGGTGACAAAGTTGAAGCTCAAGAGATAGAAACACCCACATCCATATCGGATTGCCTGGGTGCAGGATGACCACAAGGTCATGGTCAGTGAACAATGCCTGGTAAAGTTCAAGATCAGCGGGTACCAAGATGAGGTACTATGTGATATAATATCTATGGATGCATGTCATATGTTGTTGGGTAGACCGTGGCAGTTTGAAAGATGTGCTATACACGATGGTCGTGTGAATACCTATTCCCTAACAAAGGATGGAGTGCGGCATAAGCTAAAGCCATTGAAGGAGACCAAAAAAAAGGTATGTGGTAATGCAAGAATAACTTTTGTTGATGGAAGAAAATTCCTAGATGGTATGAGGCATGAGCATGTGTGTTTTGCTTTAATTCCAAAAGCTAGTAAAGAAGAAGTAGAGGATGTACCTGTAGAGGTTGCAGATTTGTTGAATGAGTTTTAGGATATTGTATCTGATAATGTACCTAATTGATTACCACCGGTAAGGAAGATCAGTCATCAGATAGATTTGATTCCAGGAGCCAGTTTGCCAAACAAGGTAGCACATAGAATGACACCAGCAGAAAGTGAAGAGTTGAACAGACAAGTACATGAGTTATTGCAGAAGGGGTTGATCCGAGAGAGTCTGAGTCCCTGTGCTATACCGGCGGTATTAGCACCAAAGAAGAATGGAGAATGGAGGATGTGTATAGATTCCAGAGCAATAAACAAGATCACAATCAAGTATAGGTTTACATTGCCACGAATGGATGGATTGTTTGAGTGGAGCTGTGTATTTCTCAAAGATAGATCTGAAGGGTGGATATCACCAGATTCAGATTAGAGAAGGAGATGAATGGAAAACTACCTTCAAGATAAAGGAAGGACTGTATGAGTGGCTAGTCATGCCTTTTGGGATAACCAATGCACCGAGCACTTTCATGCGGCTCATGAACGAGGTTCTAAAATTTTTTTTGGGTAAGTTTGTCATTGTTTACCTAGATGATATTTTGATTTTTAGCAAGACATTAGAGGAACATATGATGCATATTCATATGGTGTTTGAGAAGTTGAGAGATGAGAAATTGTTGATTAATTTGAAGAAGTGCAGTTTTGTGAAGAAAGAGTTAGTGTATTTGGGGTTTGTAGTTTCAGCAAAAGGTCTAAAAATGGACCCAGAGAAGGTACAGGCTATCCTTGAATGGCCTAATCCAAGGAGTGCTATTGACCCTTGACTGAAATAATGAGAGGGGATAGAAAAGAGTTTAAATGGACTAATGGGGCAGAAAAGAGTTTTCAATTGTTGAAATAAAAAGTTACAGAACAACCTGTTTTAGCACTTCCAGATTTTAATAAGGTGTTTCAAGTAGATTGTGATGCTAGTGGTACTGCAATAGGAGCTATTATGATTCAAGAAGGTAAACCTATTGCTTATTTCAGTGAGAAGTTAAATGATGCCAAGGGGAAATATTCTATTTATGATGAGAAATTTTATGCTATAGTTCAGGCATTAAAGAAGTGGAGACATTATCTGCTTCCTAAAGAGTTTGTCTTATATACTAATCATCAAGCTTTGCAATATTTGAATAGTCAAGGAAAGTTGAATCAGAGGCATTTGAAATAGGTTGAGTTTTTGCAGAGTTATACATTTGTTTTGAAATACAGGAGTGGAAAGTCTAATAGGGTTGCAGATGCCCTTAGCAGAAGGAAACTATTGCTATTTAGAGGGAGTCAGTTGTGCATTCCATGAAGTTCTATGAGGGAGAATCTCATCAAGGAGAAGCATAGTGGAGGATTGGCTGGACATTTTGGTCATGATAAAACCCTTGCTTTGGTTGGTGAGAATTATTATTGGCCACAATTGCAACAAGATGTGAAGAAGTTTGTACAGAGTTGTAGAGTATGTTAGATGGCAAAAGGAGTGAAGAAAAATACAAGGTTGTATCAGCCATTACCTGTACCAAAGAAGCCTTGGGAGGATATCAATATGGACTTTGTTCTTGGTTTACCAAGGACACAGCGGGGACATGACTCAATTTTTGTAGTAGTTGACAGATTTTTGAAGATGACACATTTCATTCTCTGCAAGAAGACTAATGATGCTATTCATGTAGTAGAATTGTTTTTTAGAGAAGTGGTGAGACTACATGGTTTGCCAAAGACCATAGTTTCAGATCGAGATACTAAGTTTGTTGGATATTTCTAGCGAACGTGGTGGAAGAAGTTGAAGATAGATTTGAAGTTCAGTTCATCACATCACCCACAGACTGATGGACAGACAGAGGTGGTGAACAAGAGTTTGGGAAATTTGCTGAGGTGTTTGGTTGGAGATAAGCCAATGAGATGGGATTTGATTTTACCACAGGCAGAATTTGCATAAAATAATTCTGTCAATAGGAGCACTGGTAAATCACCATTCCAGATTGTATATGGAAGTAGTCCAAGAAATGCATCTGAATTGAGAAAGATAGATAAAGGAGAAATAAGTAGTGCTGAAGCTAAGGATTTTGCAGAACACTTGAAGAACATCCATGAGGAGGTGAGGAAGCATATTACCAAGATGAATGCGTAGTATAAGGCTAAGTCAGATGAGAAAAAGAGGCATAAGGAATTTCAGGTTGGAGATGAAGTCATGGTTCATTTGCGGAAGGAGCAATTTCTGGTTGGTACATATAACAAGTTGAAAATGAAGAAGTTTGGGCCATGTAAGATACTGAAGAAGCATGATTCAGGAAATGCATATGAGGTAGAATTGCCTAATGAGCTGAATATTTCACCAGTGTTTAACATTTCAGATTTGATAGAGTGTCATGAAGGAGGTGTTGAAGATGAGGTTGCAGCAGCACAGTGGAGTATTCCAGCAACCAGTTCAGATATCAAGGAAATTGAAGACATACTGGACAGTCGTGTTGGTAGAAGCACAAGGAATAGGACATATGAAGAGTATTTGGTCAAATGGAAAGGACGACCTGTTGAAGATTCATCATGGCTAACAAAGGAGGAGGTTAACCATCTTGGTTTTCCTCTACACACCTGAGTCGTGACAGGGTCACTTCTCAAATTACCCCGGGTGTCTGATGCAGGAGCATCCTCGGTGTAAGAGCAATCTTGTATCACCCAAAAATATTTCTATTTTTGTATTCAATAAAGGCTACCTTATGCAGAGTTGCTATTTATGGAAACTTGCTATTTCTAGTAAGTTGGTCTTACGATCTTGGAATGTCTGATTTTACATATGGAGGTTCATCTCAGTCATATCAGCCTGCCAGCAAAGTTTCATGGCTAGATTAGGTGTAGTTTTGAAGATATTGAAGATTTTCGGTATTGGCAGTAGGGTACAGAAACTTCAAACTCAGTTTTGAAGGCTTTAGAGGCCCCAGATGAGGTTGAAAATTTGGGTGACGGGTGCTGAGCGCAAGTCAAGCCTGTAGAGCGCTTCGTGGCATTTCTGAAATGGGGTTATAATAGTCAATCGGGTCAACTGGTGATGACTTATGGTCTCCGAAAGTCGGGCCACCTGAAATGGCAAAAAATAATTTTTTCTTCAAAATTTCTGTTTGGGTTTCAAAACTCATTTTGAGCTGACTTTGATGTAATAAATTGTAAAATAAAATAATTCTAAGTTTGGTCGGCCCTAAGGGCTAAATTTTTAGAACCTTCTCGGGTGGTGGAAATGGCCTATATAATGAAGGCCCGTAGTGTTGTTTAGGGTAGTTCTGGATAGTAGATCTGGGTATTGATTCGAGGCTTTGTCCTACAAAATATTGTAAGGGAATGCCCATGTGGCTTTGCATATTGTAATTTTGTTGTAATTTTGAAAGTTTGTAATTCCACATTTGTGGAGATAATAAGAAGCCAATTTTCTGTTCTTGCATATTATTGTTGTTGTTTCTCTATTTCTGTTATGTGTTTGTGGTATTAAGGGGAGCACCCTTCATCAAAAAGACATAAGTGGGCGGGTCCAAGGCACGTTCTATTGAACATGGCACAAAATCATTTACATATGATAAATTAGTTTTCCTAAAAGATTGAGACCACAAGTTTGGCATGCATGTCAGGGTTGGACTGAATGGAGGATTGTGAAAGAGATAAGTGGGTGGGTCCAAGGTACATTCCATTGAATGGGACACAAAATCATTTACATATGGTAAATTGGTTTTTCTTCAGATATTTTTCCTAAAGGATTGAGACCACAAGTGTAGCATGCAAGTCAAGGTTGAACAGGACACAAAATCATTTACATATGGTAAATTGGTTTTTCTTCAGATATTTTTCCTAAAAGATTGAGACCAAAAATGTAGCATG
This sequence comes from Chamaecyparis obtusa, assembly GCA_027943335.1. Classification (NCBI taxonomy): domain Eukaryota; kingdom Viridiplantae; phylum Streptophyta; class Pinopsida; order Cupressales; family Cupressaceae; genus Chamaecyparis; species Chamaecyparis obtusa. The sequence goes on from BSBK01009200.1 coordinate 77,498, forward strand.
CAAGTCAAGGTTGCACCGAATAGAAGATTGCAAAAGAGATACGTTAAACAGCACACAAAATCATTTACCAAAAAAATGAGCTGGAGACAAAATCAGTTCATATTCGCATGGATCTTTCAGGATATTGCAGAACTTAGGTCATCATTCTTACAGCATAGTCATTTTTTCATTATGTACTTTATATAATTTGTTTCTGAAAATAGCCAAAATTTGGAAGTTGAGAATCCATTGACTTCGTATTTGTGTGTAGACAAAGAATATTATGGCTGATTAAAATATAATTAAGAAAATAATTATTTATTAGGTATACAAGAAGAGATTGAAAAGACTAAAAATTCAAAGAGCACATTCAATGTACACTAAATTTGACATTGCAGTCAAGACTAAAAATTTTCAAGACAAAAGATAACAAGCAAAGTGTATGAAAAGCACTATAAATAGCAGTATATTTGTAAAGTTGAACACAAGCATTAAACATTTAAATATCTATTTAGTTTGAAGAGAGACTATTTTCAATTGCTGCTGCCATCCCATTTGAAGGGAGATCACATTTCTTCTGTTTCTTCCATACCATCCAATGCTGTCAATGAATGGGACTATTTTCAATATCACTTTAATTTGAAGGGAGACTATTTTCAAGTGTGTAAAGACTGAATTTACAACTAGATTACCACATAAGCATATAAGCATAATAAGTCAAAAGTTGAAAAGTCTAAAGACAAAGTCGACATTTCATTACATTTATCACATGTTACAACAAAAGAGGAACATACAGGTGACCAACTTGTCGAGTGTATAATGAGTCAAAATATAAATTACATACAGTTACAAGTTGACCAACTTGTCAAATTTTAGAAATCAAAACTTACAAATCTCTTTGCTACATCAAAGTTTATTAAATTTAGAAGTGACAACCAACTTGTCAGTCAGTAGATAAAGTACAACATGAAATAGAGAGATATGAAGAAAATAAAGCACTAGAAGTATCAACTCATCGGATTCTGTGTCCTGAGCCTCAGACTGAGTCCCTTACGCTTCCTTGAGAACAGAGGTGGGGTCCAGGCGCTTTTACCGCCCAACTGTGGAGTGGTCATCTCCGGAAGTGATGAGCTTCCCCGGGGTTCTTCCTGACATGAAGAATGCCTCGTCCCTACACGAGAGGCCTAGCTTCTTGCTACTGGAAGATTTAGATGGTCTTAGTGCAGTCATGTAACTTAACCTACAACACATATGCCTATAGTGGGTTCTATACATTGGATGTAGAAAGGGGTGAATTTAACCATGCATAATCAATGAGAAAATATGCAGTTTTATACTTTGGCCAAAGTAAATTTTATTCCAGATTTGAACTAGCAGGTAAACAAACATTTACCCTCCCTTGATCTCTACATTCAGCACCACTTCCATCCTAGTTGATACATTCCCGATTTCTCATGAAACAGATAAATAACAGCATCACCGAAATATAATTCAATAAATACAGTACTCATAGCAAGGTGTTTCTCTATCCATTTAGTACTAAAAAAGAAACAAAGGAATTAAAAAGATTTGTTTCAATAACATGAAATGCATAGAATAGTGAGACCAGAAAATATAGCTGGGGTACTAAGAAAGGAAACATCACTTGCAAAAAATGGGTTTTATGTAATGATAGAGATAACTATAAGCAATCAAACTCCCTTCAATGTAATCTTAGCATTGCAATTAGATAATCTATCTTCTCTCTAAATGTTGCTACATATCTGTTTGACATATTGCTCCAAGAATGAATAATTATAAGGATCATTATGACATTTCAATCTAAAGACTCAACGCAAGAATGAAATAGGAAACATGTTCATAGCTAAAGTGAAATAGAGTATAGTGTCGTCTAGTATACTTTATTCTTATAAGAATAGTGCATCAATGTTGGGAAACATCTACTTCATTGGATTTCTTCCCAAAAAACAAGGTAGTACAGGGGTGGCAAAATTTTCAGCAATCAATAATCTTAGCAACTAATAAGGTATCAAATTTGCACTGAAATTGTAGGAGAAAGATAAATCTTTAAAAATCTCTGATGTCCTTTCATTTCTTACTATAATTTTGTTCAGAAGAGATGAAACTACAGAAAAAATGCACAGGAAATTCTTGTGCTGGCCCTTTTCACAATTGAACACTTGGCATGCAAGCATTTCATGGAAATAGCCTAGTATTGTATGTCACATATACAGGCTTTAGCATATTTTATTCCAGCTGCGCTAAGCTTAGATACAAATAGAGTTTGTGGAGATAGAAATAAAAAATAAAAAAATTTCATATAATTAATTAAGACACTACTTAAGCACTATTTGGTGGCAAATAAAAGAGGGAAATTAGGGGTCTAGTTTCACACTAAACTTAAATTTATTTGCTTCTTTTCATTCTAGGAATCCAGTTTATGCTTCCTCATTTTGTATGCTTATCGTTATGGCCACTGTTAAGCACTCAAGGAGACAATCACGGTGGTATAGAAATCATTAAAGCTATAAATGCATCAGATATTTTTATCACCAAAACTTGCCTTAATACATTTAATACTTTATGCATATTCCACATTATGCTGAGTTATATATCCTATATATATATATATATATATATATATATATATATATATATATATATATATATATATATATATATATATATATATATATATATATATATATATATATATATATATATATATATATATATATATATATATATATATATATATATATATATATATATATATATATATATATATATATATATATATATATATATATATATCTATATATATATATATATATATATATATCTATATATATATATATATATATATATATATATATATATATATATAGATATATATATATATATATATATATATATATATATATATATATATATATATATATATATATTTGACGATTAAGTATATTATGCTCTATTATAAAATGTGAAAATCACACTGGTTTTTTAAAAAAAGGGGTAAGAAAAAAAAATAAAGATTTATTTATCCTCAAATAGTACCTCATCGACTCAAAAGAAAACTAGATTGCTACTCCTAGACTACCTGCGTTAAGGATTAGGATATCTAGAATGTGCGTTAAAGTTCTAATGAGGCTTTTAAAAAAAACACCAATCGCAGCAATAGAGAAAATCGAAGGAAGAAAGTATACTTTCGATATATTGCACTGCTTACATTACAACCAATGTCTATTAATTCAAAAGAAAGCTGCTAAAAAATAATAGAAATAGGGAACGCACATAGATGAGGCAAAAATTTCTTGGAATGAGGTAAAATGAATACAATAAACAGACTAAAGTCTACTTAATTTGTCTTCTCAAGAAAAAGAAAAAGTGTAAGTTAATACCAAGATTCCAATGGTAAGAGCACTTCAACTCTGTATGTGCATTGTGGGTCAAAATTTGTAATAGACATGCAAGGAATAATTTCACGATAACACCATAGCCAGAAAACTACAGTTTTCCATATTTATAAAAATCAATGCAGTCTTTCTCAATAAAAGATTTCAGAATGTAAACAATAAAAGGAAAAGCCCTACCTATCAACCAAAGGCTGATACTGTAGCTAGAATTTGATGAAGTTGTCTCCTATCAAGAACCCCTTTTGTTTTTCAAATCACCTAGCCTCCAAGTCTGCAACCTGTTAGAATAACCTCTTTCCCACACACAAATGTTTGCCCCCAATATTTTCCCAAATCATTCCCATTTTCCCCAGATTTCCCCGCCACTCCTCAGGCATGTCCAGAAAATAGTGTCCCCTAAAATCAAAAGTATCTTTGCCTTGAAACAATACTAGCCAAAACCATTTTTTTTTTTTACTTACTTCTTGATTTACTTGCGGTAAGTTGAATGTAAAGATTAAGAATAAAATGTAAGTACACATAATTAACTTAATGTTAGTTAATTCAAAATCCTAACAATTATTAAAATAGCCTATTTCAAATATCTTTTTCCATTCAAAATAAATTAATAAATTTTGACATTTATATCACAATAGGATAGGAAGATAAAATAATTAATCTAATTTATACTTGCATTATTAACGAATTTATAATTTGCATTATTTTACTTCCTACTACCACACAACAATAAGCAAGTATTAATATGCATCTATATCTATGTATAACCATGGTGTGTGTGTGTCACTCAGTCATCCGAATTTGACACTAGGTGGGGAGCTAGACCTCTCTCCTCGACCACACCTCTGTCCTCCGACCTACATCCACTCAAACACTCGACAAGAAAAACCATCATCAGTAATTCATATGATAAACATACCTCCAAAATGAAATAATCATTTTAAAATTAGAATATTTTCCAATTTCCATCTCATTTTAATAAAAATTAACCACTTTTCATAGTTACCCAGACATGTCGATTCATCCTAGTCGGCATAAGTTGACTGGATGATCTGCATAAAAAGGAGGTCACAAAACCAGTCATGACATCCCTCCCCACTTGGAAGAGACATCATCCCAATGTCATGTGAGCATCAACAACAGAAACATATTCATAATCATTTTCAATGTAAGCATAAAAGGATATGATTATTTCATCCACAATTTTGAGAACAATTCAAATGGATCATAAGCAATATCTAATAACATAGAGCAGAACAGTGTATATACAAGTGTCTACAACATGATAGTCCAAACAAAAACTGAAGTATAACAATATCCAAGACATCAGAGACATAATCATCACACCAAAAACTCACTGTAGCATGAGTAAAATGTCACATCAAAGGTCTATGAAGTATTAAACATAAACAACATCTAACTGAAAAGATGAGGGAAGGAATGATGCATGTCATCTGCATCCTCCCATGTAGCACTATCAACTAAAACTTGGTCCCATTGGACCTTATACTAGAGCACATCAGCATTGCGCACCCTGATGGTATGCTGGTCAACGACCCAAGTAGGCTCTACTTAGACCACTCCCGGATCCTGCACCTGTAAAGCACGCCAATCCAAAATGTGAGAGGCATCAGGATGATTAGGTTTCAATAATGAAACATGAAAAACACTATGAATACAGGCAAGAGCGGGTGGTAGAGCAGGTTGGTAAGCCACCGGATTGATGACTTCCAGCACATCAAATGGACCAACATAGCACGGGGCTAATTTTGACGCCCTGCCAAAAGAGATAGAACTCTTTTGTGGTTGCACATGCAAGAACACTTTATCTCCAACCTGGAATTGTCTGAAGGTGCGGTTCTTATCCACATAACTCTTTTTCATATCAACTACTTCCTTCAGACATGAGCGAATCAATGTCATTTTCTCCTCCATCTCACAGAGCATATCAAGACCAATAACCACTTGATCCTCTACCCTATCCCAACTAATGGGTGTGCGGCATTTGAGTCCATACAATGCCTCAAATGGGGCCATACCTAAAGATGCATGATAGGAGTTGTTATAAGAAAACTCCACCAATGAGAGATATTCTTCCCACTTGTACTATTGATCCATGCAGTACATCCTCAATAGATCCTCCACGACCTGGCTCACCCTCTCTGTCTGACCATCTATCTGAGGGTGGTATGAAGTACTAAAATTTAGTCCTATGCCTAGGGATGCATTCAAGGTTGTCTAGAACCTTGATGTCATATGAGTATCCCTATTTAAAATAGTAGTCTCTGGAACCCCATGTAATCAAAAGATCTTGTGAACAAATTTCCTAGCAAGAGCTAGGGAACCATCTCGCAAGCTGCCAGGTATAAAGTGTGCTACCTTGGTGAGTTTGTCAACTACCACCAAGATAAAATCATGCCTCTATCTAGTCATGGGAAGACCCTAAATAAAATCCATGCTTATGACCTGCCACTTGTACTCTGGTATATCATGAGGGTAAAACAATCCTACCGGATGAATATGCTCAGCCTTGACTTGCTGGCATTCTAAACATTGGGCCCCAAAAGCTATAACATCACATTTTAGCCCAGGTCAAAAGTAAAATGGTCTCACATCATTAAGCATCTTGGTCACCCCTGGATGACCGACATAAGGAACACAGTGCATCTCCTCCAAAACAATCTTCCTCAACCCTGCACAGTTGGGGATATACATCCTGGTTTGGTATCACAGAATACCATCACTATCAAAAGAATAGCCATTGAACCTATAATCAGAAGGATCTATCTATAAGGTAGATCATACCATCTCATAATGGTCATCACCAGGTAACTGCTCTAGCACATGCTCTCTCAAGCATGTCCTAGTAGTGGATATGGAGGATAAATGCCTTCTCCTACTGAGTGCATCTGCCACTCTGTTCTCCTTTCATTTGATATATTCTATACCAAAGTCATACTCGCTCAAGAACTCAAGCCAATGCCTCTGTCTTGCATTCAAATTTGGTTGCATGAGGATATATTGTAATCCCATGTGATCAGTCCGCAACTCAAAGGGTTTCCTGAGTAGGTAATGTCTCCACATCTATAAGGCATGCACAATCACTACAAGTTCAAGGTCATGCATAATTTACCTCATGTTCTTTCAATTTTCATGACTCGTAAGACACAACTCTGCCATCCTACATCAACACACCTCCTAGGCCTTCACTTGACGCATCTGTGATAACTATGAATTGACCATTTCCCTTTTCTCTGGAGGGATGTGATAGGTGCTACTATCCTGGAAAATCCTTCCACAAACTTTTGATAATAACCAGCCAACCCCATAAAACTCAGAACTTCATGAACATTAGCAGGAGCAGGCCACTCAAGTATTTCTTTGATCTTGGCTGGATCAATCGTAAACCCTTCTCCGAATATGATATGGCCCAAGTAATGAATTCTCTTCTATTAAAATGAACATTTGGATAGTTTTCCATACAACTTATGTTCCCTTAGTCACTACAAAACTATTTGCAAATGCTCCTCATGCTCCTCAATGATTTTGGAGTATATTAGGATATCATCAATAAAAATCTCCATGAACTTATCCAGACAATCTCTAAACACACTGTTCATTAGATTCATGAAAGCTACGGGGGAATTTGTTAACCCAAAAGGAAGAACTACAAACTCGTAGTGCCCATATCTTGTTCTAAAAGCAGTTTTATCGATGTCCTCATCTGTGATTCTGAGTTGATGGTACCTAGATCATAGATCAATCTTTGAGAACATTGTTTCTCCTTTCATCTGATTGAATAGTTCATCTATTCATGGCAGAGGGTATCTTTTCTTGATGGTCACTTTGTTTAACATCCTGTAATCAGTGCATAAACACAAAGTACCATCCTTCTTTTTAACAAAAATACCGGTGCACCCCAAGGTGAAACGCTAGGACGTATAAATCCTTTATCAAGGAGATCTTGAATCTAAACCTTTAGTTCATACATCTCTATAGTAGTCATCCTATAAGGATCTTTAGACTGTGGTTCAGTCCCAGGCTTTAGATCAATAGAGAAGTCAAACTCCCTTTTAGGTGGAAGTTCTGACAAGTCTTCTGGAAACACATCTCTGAATTTCTAAAGGATTGGATAATCATCTAAGTTAGGAGGTGTTTCCTCCAAATCCTTCACGTGGACAACATAAAGTTTACACCCCTTCCGTTTGGCTCTCTTCAATTGCATAGCTGAAATCTGTCTGAGTTCAAGAGGCCTTTTAACACCTATGATCTCTACAGGCTTTCCTGAATCATCCAAACATATAAAAGACTTGTCCTGGCAATTTACTATGGCTTTATGTTCAGTTAGCCAATTATCCATAGGATTATGTCATATGAGCCAAGAGGTGCTATATAGAGATTTACTTGTGTTATGAAGTTGGGTAACTCCAATTTGCTGCAAACCAAACACTGTTCTACCCTTCGCTCTGCCCGGTTTCCATACTCTATAATCTATGGATTAGCCATATAACCAGCTCTATTGGGTAATCTGGAAGCTATTCTAGGATCTATAAAACATTCAGTTACACCAGTATCCACAAGACTAGATACATTATGTCCAAAAAGTTTACCTGTCAGCTGAATAGGAGAAGCCTAAAATTTTGCCTGCCTATTACCCACTACAGCATGCATGTGATGCTAAGCTTGAGAGGCTTTACCCTCTCTCTGACCTGACCTCTGGGAATAGTGATTGGTAAAGTGGTCTTTGTCACAAACATAGAAACCACCCCATGGTCCTTGTCATCCCTCAAACCTACTGTTCCTGTTCTCATTCTTGTTATTGTTCTTCTGGTTATTCCTATTGTTGTTCTTGTTTCCATAATTTCCCTAGCCTCAACTCTTCATGTTCCTGATCTGGTTTTTGTCATTTTCCTTCTGATGGTTATCCTATTTCCTTTTGAATCCTCTTGATTTTTCAGATATTTCAGGCACTCTAACCACTGACAAGCTCTTCATTTTTTATTCCTATCTTAGAGCCTTTCTAAGTGTTGGCTCCATCTGTTCAGGCTCATGCATCAGTACCTCTAAAGCAATTTCTAGTCATAGCCCCATAATGAATTTCTGAGTATGGAATTCCTCACCATTCTGGTACTGTGTGTTATCACTTTTTAAAAAATTTCTTGGCTCTGCATTGTATCTTTAAAATATCTAGGTTTTTGGCTTGGGTTTCCTTTCTCTTTTCCAAAACCCTAGTTGGTTGGTTCCTTTTTTATTTTTCCGTGTTACCTTTTTGATTCACCAGGTGTGCTAATCCACATGTGCCTTTAACTTTTTAAGTCATACATTCGTGGTTAGAAGGTTGTTGGCCCCCGTTCCCCTCTTCCCCTTTTATTTTATCTATGCCTAAGTTTCGGGTTTATTTTCCTAAGGTTTTCACTCTCCAAACGAGTGGTTGTCGTTACACCGCAAGACCCCGATTGTCAGTCTTTTCTGACATGCAATATAGCGATGAGTTGCCACCTGTCTCAAGGCGGGCCCAACTAGAGGAAGAGTTTGCAGACTTTAAAGGGTGGACAAGATCTACGGTCATCGTTATACCATTGATCAAAGATGCTTACATGTTAAGCTTGCGGTATAGCGACAGCCGTTAGATATGATTTATTTGAAAAAGGTTTGGTGGGTCCTAATAGTGCCAGGTTGTTACAATCTTTTAATTCTTATTGGTTCTCAAGAAAACTAGGTGGTGGCTGACACATTTTTTAAAGACAGTGAAGGATAGTCAGAAGGGACCCGCCTGTATGAAAACATGGCACAATGTGATTCGACTGACAGAAGGTGATGTGTTTGATTGTGGGGTTAGGTTTTCCAAGGGGTTAATCTTCAGTTTGATTAGACAGTTCTCATTATACCACTGATCAAATATGTGAGGATTTTAAGCTTGCGGTATAGCGACGACCGTTCGATCTTATTAAAAGACTTAAGTGCTCAGTGGGCCCTCATTGTGCTAGTTCACTTTAATGTGTTTACTTTTTATTGGTTGGATGACGCTGTGATCTGACTATTTTCAAAGTGCTCGGAGTTAGAAAGGAAAAGGGACTGGGTCCACTTGTCAGTCTTTCACAACATGGTGTGTTTTGATTTGATATGTGCCCGCTGATGTGTCACAGTGGGACCTTAGCTTCTCAGATGATTAAAGTGCTACAAGATCTCATGATTGTCATTAAACCATTGGGATAAGATGCTCAGGTTTTAAGTTTGCTATTTAGCGACAAATGTTGATTTCAATAAAGAGATGAAATCTTTTGGTGGGTCCTCTATGCTAAATATATTGATAAGGCGGTCATTTTTTATTGGCCGCGGGTGATATTTAAGTGTAAAGATCGCTGCTCAGACCAGGATGAACTTAAGGATTTTAATTCTGCACATGCTAAATTTTGAAATGTTCTCATTGGTCAAGAACTAATTTGCCAAAGGTACTATAGAATTTTGCTGACAAGTTGTCTGCTGCCCGGTGCGCCGAAAATGAAATATATCAATGGTTTGAATTTGAATTTTCTTCTTGAATGACGTTTTCACGTCCAGTGAGTGATAGGCCACCAACCTCAGTAATGGTGGAATAAATTTTTTACGTGCGGGAGAATTGTGAGCCATTAGCAGATGTTATATACCAGAATTTGATTATTGATTTTCTTCACTGCTCTTATATGTTCTCCGGCGATATATTTTTCACGTTGTGCTTTCAAACAGAAGTTTTTTCAGGTGTCTCATTGTTTTCTCATGTTTTTAAGTCATTTGAAATTTGTAAATCTTTGCGGGGTATTCTTTCATATTGTTAGTTGATATTGTTTAAAGTTTTCTTGGGAATTCATATTTTAGTAAGAAGCCCTAATTTTAAAATGCTGCCCAAGAGAAATTTGTCTGGTCAAACAGAATATAGTAAGAGAGGAATTTTCAAGGATTTGATGCAGTTGCTCCCATTTTCTGATAATGGGGCACACAGAGTAAAAGAGCTCACTCCAAGATATCCTAGAGATTCAGTTGCAGAAGGACTCTATGACAGGAGGAATTGGATGAGAGATGCTAAAGTGGGTGATAAGAACAATGGTCTTATTCTTTTCAAATTGGCATATTCACAAAGGAACGCTTGTGTACCCCTCAGTAATGTATGGCAGTTTGACATCGGGAGGTTGGTATGCCCCCGGGTTTTCATGGATGATGAATTGTTAATACAGATTGCTAAATGCTATGATCCTATGACAAGATGTGTCAAGGATATAAATGGAAGAGACCTGATAAGCATTACTAAGGATGAGATTAGACAGGTTTTCTCACTAAATGAACCATCTGTAGGGTTGGAGAAAATAGATTTCACAGAGTTTACTGAGATTTATGAGGCACAAAAAGATTATCTAAGGGCAGGGCCTCTAAGGCAATATTTTGATCAGATAGGATCAATGTGTGCTGTCAGTCCAAGTACACCAGAGCCCATCAGGTTAGACCTTTTTAGTAGAAAGGCATAAGAAGTTTATAAGTCTTTGTCCTTGATCCTAGGGCATGATGAGAAGACTCATATGCCAGTACCTTTTATGTTCATGATGGTGCAGTCACTCCACCCCCAGCTAGCCCTCATTTTTGACTTTGCTTCTCATTTGGCCGAAATTATTCATGAAGGATTAATAGGGATTAAAAATATGAAGGTCTCTAGACCATTCGGGTGGTACTCGATGCTTATGAACATATTTTTGTATAAGGGTGAAAACTTTTTTAGTACATCGATGAATATTGAGAAGGAAAGATATGGAGAGACTCTCCCAGTGCAATTGTGGACCACAGCCTTGTCCTGGGATAGAACTGATGCTAGTTATATTGCTTTTGATAGGGATTTTGCATCAAGGCTTAGGTCTCTTCTATTTTTTGATAATCCAAGGATCCCAGGAGAGTTATTAAGATTGATTAGGCTAATGGATTACTACAAGGACATTACCATTGTCAATAATTTTGGAGACATTATTTTATATCCAGTCTCCACAGTATTTAGAGTGTATGGCAGTAAAGTGGCACCTTACATTTTTCCATATCAGGTCCCTTTGAAGCTTGGATATGCTGAGATTTTAAGACAAATTGGAAATTTACAGGAAGCCAAACTCACTGGAAAAGGTAGAGGAACTTTCTTCCCTGATGTAACCCTAGCACATCAATATGTAATTACAAAAGGAGGATGGGTGCACTTGCATAAGGTTTTGCAACCCTACAGAATGTCAAAGGCAGTGGTGAGGTGTGCAGATATAGAGGGTTTCCTTTCTGGCATGTTCAAAGATAAAGTGAGGTGTGCTCTTATTGAGCATCAATTTAATTTTCTAGAAGACATAATAAGAAATGAGTTTGACCTTCAAGCTCAGGAGATTAAGAAAGAAAAATGGGTGATTTATAGCAAGTCTATAGGTTTTATTCAAAATTTTGATAAAACTTATGACCCATTGGTTAGTTTTGAACCATGGGCTAGAAAAGTTAATGCCCTTATAGAGAATTTTGAGGGACTCATGAGTGTTGTAAATGAGAAAAGGGTATCTATGACTAAGACGGATCCAGAAAAGGCTAGGCAGATCTTGAACCAGCCTAAATATATGAAGTTAATCCCTAAGGGGATGTACACAATATAAAAGAAGAGTGGATATACTATCCTTCTGACCTCACAACAGGGAAGTGAAGATGTTCCTTCCACTTCAAGAGGGAAAAGACCACTTGGTGATCCAGCAATGCAGGCACCTTCCCCAAAAAGGCAAAGACAAGAAGAAGAAAGACCGGCAGAGGAGATTTACTCTCCTTCTCAGTCCCCTATTCAGTTGGATGAGCATGGAGTGGTAGAATAGCTGGTACAGTTAAGGGATGAGGGAAATCTTTTTCTTTTTAATGAAGATTTGCAGGAGGGAATGCCAGAGGCACCTAAAGAGGTGGCCATGGATCTTACAGTAGAAGAATTTGAGGGTAAACAAATAGACCCTATCCTAAAAGAGGCAAGTGACTCTTTTCTTGCCGATGATGATTTTGTTAAAACCAGGGCCTTCTCACAGTTCTTGTGGAGAATGAAGATCAATCAGTTCAAGGAGATTTGTGAGAAGAAGAAGGAAGAATCCCCTGATAGGGATGTGAAAGAAATAGAGGAGGAGACCAAGGCACAGATGGCTAGACAATTTGAGAAGATCACCCCAGAAGAGGGGAGGGCCATGATTCATACAGTAGGGATTTTGATCCTACCAGAATGGGATATTGCTGATGCCATTATTTTTGACCAGGTAAGGAAGAGAAAAGTAAAGACCCTAGCTACACTAGAACAAGCAAAGCAAGTAGCTAGGGGAATTACTTTTTATGAAGATCATGCTGCTTTGGTCATGTGGTCTCTTGATAAAGATAAAAATAAAGGGAAGAAGAGTGATTTCTTGACAGGATATACAGGGAGCCTAATGGTTCAAAGAGTTGGAGAAACATCTAGTGTGGAGGCATCCAATTTAATTCTTGAAACTGCCAAGTTCAATGTTAGTGTGGTAGAAAAGGATGCCAGAGAAAAAGAAGAGCTTAGGCTCAAATTTGAAATGGTCCTTAAATCTTATAATGAGCTCAAGGTTGAGCTAATTCAAAAGGACAAACTGATTGTCGAGTTATCAGGGCCATAGGGTCAAAGATCCCCTCAATTAGCAATTTCTGATAAGCCTCCAGTGGCTTCATCTTCAAGCCCAATAATTGAATTTCCACCTTCACCACTCCTAGAAATAGATATGGATGCAAGGGTTGCTTGGGAGAAGCTGAAGTTGACGGAGGAAACAAATAAATTGAGGGAGATCAGGATACAATTGGAAAAGGAAAAGGATGAAAATGCAAAGGCTACAGTTTTGGTAAATTGAAAATATGAAGAAAAAATAGTAGGGGTGATTATGGAATTTGCAGTAGATCTAAAGCCTTCTATTATACATGGCCATATGGATAGATTAATTTCTTTGCTTAAAGTTTTTAATAAAGAAAGGGATGAAATGGCTCTAGTTTTGAAGAGATGGGTTGAAAGGTTTCCCAATGTGAAACTATTTCGTATGTTATCAAAGGGACAGGAGAACCCAGATCCTTTCATAAAGCCATTGCATCAAATTGTGAAGAAAATGGTGTATTTCAACATTTTTGTGGATAATTTTATCAGGAGAACAAGTATGTTGAAAGCTGAATTAATGCTTTCAAGTTATGAACTGGTGCCTCCTATTTTCACAGATAAGGGAGAATTTAAAGAAGCTTATCAGTGGAGGGAGGAGTTAGATGGACTCCTCATAGAGCGAATCACTAATGTTTTAAGTGATAAGTCTTCTTTCAGTGGTACAATTAAAATTTTAATAAATGCCAAATTGATGTTTGACACCATTCAGCAGAAAATCACATAGATCATAAATGAATGGGAACAGTTGTCTACCATGAAGGATGAATTTTTTAAGTTTGAGTTCCCAAGTGAAGAAGTGTATAATAAATGGAGATATCAGTACATACCAGCTGTGGAGAGTGAAGATACACCATCGGCTTCATAAGGTGGATCAGAGTGGTTAATTTTGAGTCATAAGGGTGGTTGAGATATGAGAAAATATTCATTGCAGAAAGGACAACAAATATTGCAGATCAGATTTGTCAACAGCTAGCCAAGGACTGCATTAAAAGACATGAAGAAGGTCGGCTCAACTGCAACTTCCTCGCCATTGTGACTAAGTGTATTTATTGTAAATTTTGTAGTTGTTGTAAAGTTTTAGGGTTGAAATTTTGTAAACCCTAGAATGACTGGAAGCTTATTGCATCTCCTTGTATATAAAAGGATTTCCCATGGTCATTCTAGGTATTGAGTGTGTTAGGTGTAAGAAGGAAAAAAGAAAATTTTGAAACCCTACCCCTCAGTCGAGGATTGTAATTTTGTATCATTTTTTCAGGATAATAGAGAAGAGATACAAGTTGGCACCATTGTCCAATAAGTTTGTCATTCAGAATATAATGTATGTAAATGACTATGGTTATACTTAATACAAATATCAAATCTTTACCTCTCCATTGTGTTCATTCTATGAATCTTTAAGCTTTTCTTAAGGTTTATGTGTATGTATTTCGCTTTGAGTTCTGACCTAGGGTTGGATTAAATATTACTCCTAGTAAAATATATGTTCATTGAATTTGCATAAGGATTATCTATAAGTAGGGAAGAGTTGGGGTATTTGTATTTATGATTCAAAAACTAGTTGTTCTTGAAGTTATCGTGGGATTCTATCTATTTTCTGATACGTTGCCCAATGGATAAGACACTGGCCTGTATTCTCCCATCTTTGTTCTGAGAAGGTGATTCAGATTTCGTAATCCCAAAATCTTTAAATCATTACTAGTATTTTCAGTTTTATTTACATTTATGTATTGTCCTACCCAGTGATGGAGGATCAATGAACAATAGGTTGTTGTTTACTATTCTCTCACTATTCTTATATGTTGAAAGATCCAAAAAAGAAATAAGGGGTAGAGTTGAAGTAGTCAGTTATAGTTACAACTATTGGATCAGGTGTACCCGCCTTGGTTTGACAAAGCCCGAAGCAGAAGAGGGAAATATCCATCCGTATAGTTGGTCCAGTTTCCTATAGATTGTCCACATTTGGAACGAACCAATCCTTAATATCCATCATAGGCATATTGGCAGCCCTAGTTGGCATAAGCATTTTCAAACATCAACAAGATGGTGACTCTGCTAGGGAATATGTTGAGTAAATCTTAATTAACGTGGGTACGAGTAGAGCTTTGACTCATGGCCGACTTATTTTTGACCAGTGGACCTCGTTGAAGAGTACAAGAATAAATTTGAAACTTTTCAAATCATCTCACACTCCGTGAGTGGTGACTCTGAACATTTTTGTGACCAGTGTTTTATAAAATATAGCAGTATGAGTTCCAAAAATACAAGGTCATATAGTAGGGAACACCCTGAGGAAAGTCTGCAGGGTGGGCTTCCTATTATATCTAGAAGAAACCAAGGAAAGAAGGAAAAAGATACCAATGATATGTCCATGACTTGGAGACAGAGGGGAAACCCTAGACAGCATAATATTCCTCCTCCTAATCAAGAAGGAAATGCCTCAGAATATGAGGAGGTGGTCGATTTAGGACTTAATCAATATGAAGATTATTACTCCCCCACAGAGATGGAGGGTGAAGGAATATCCCAGAATAGGAGGGTGAATCCACAAAGGCAAGGAAGGTCGAGAAGTAAGAGTAGAGGGGGTCAAGATTTTCTTCCCCCTTTCACCCTTGGTTCCACAATACCAAAAGGCCTTCAGGAGCCTCAGGGTCAGAAAGAAAGTCCTCAAGCACAACAAAATGAATCTGAAATGACTTTGCCTGACTCTGAAGATATATTTGAGGAAGTTCATCAACTAGAAAGAAGGATTCAGGAACAGGCTGCTATCAGAGAAAAAAGAGATAGAGATAAGGAAGAAAGGATTAGACAAGCAATGATAAGGGCTGAACAGTTAAAAAGACAACTGTTAGACTTAGAGGCTATAAACTATGTTCCCATCCCTGAATAGACAAATGAGCTGCCTGTTGTTTACAAGAATTTTGAAACATGGGTTCCAAAGGATAAAGGTAAACAAAAAGACATAGGTATTTCAATCAATGAACCTGTCAACCCCAAGAAAAATCTTGACCAGTCTTTAAGACTGGAGGTAGATTTGGAAAAAGCCAAGAAAGAGCAAGAATTGCTAGCTAAACACTTGGAAAAGGCAGAATTAGAAGCAGCAACATTAGAGATGAGAAGGAAAATTGATTTTCTTAAGAGGTTTGCAAGACCTACAGATTTTGGTTTTTTAAATATGACACAAGGAGCTGATGTTACACACCCAACCAATCAGACAGATGGAATTCCCCTACCAAGAGGATTTAATGGTTTTGCTACTACAAATACAAATGCATCCACATCCCAAGGTGCTAGTTTTCCAAATTTAGGTGTTGGACATGAAAGGTGCAAGCAGTTGGTTTTCAATGGCATTCCTGGTTATCCCAACCCCATCCCTGATGAAATTAGGAATAAACTCCCTAAGTTTATAGGAAGCAATGTTGTAACTTGTGAAGAACATTTAAAAAAATTCATTGATGTAATTGATGATTACAATATTGTACCAGATGATGTTATTATGAAATTATTTGTGCAATCTCTAACAGAAGATTCAAGAGACTGGTTTAGAGCTTTGCCTCATGGTAGCATAGGTTCATGGAATCAGCTTAGGCATTGTTTTAAAGAGCAATACGGTGATAAGACACATGAGGGTTTTATGCTAAATGAATTCAATAACATAAAAAAGGATTTCAATGAAGATGTTGTTGAATTTAATGTTAGGTTTCAAAAGGCCATGCACAAATTATTGCAAGTCATCAGATTGGATGATAGGGTATGCCTTGCTACATATTTAAATACCTTTGACTCAAAAATGGGTTACTTATTGAGAGACAAAAACCCAAGGAGTCTTGTTGAAGCCTACAAGTTAGCTGTGAATATAGAAAGTAATCGGAGAATCTCAGGGAAGCTGGGAAGGAGAGAGGATAACAGATCACCTTTGTTAAATAGAAAAGATCAAGGAAAGCCCCAAAATGTTAAACCAAAGGATGAGGAAAGCTTGAAACAAATTCTTAAGGCAATCAAGGATCTAAAACCTGGTGAAAATAGAAATAATAAAGTTGCAGGAGGAGACAAGCCTCCCTTCAACAATTTTAATAAATTGCCAAGAATGCAAAATTTTCTTTACAATACTCAATGGAAGGATGGGAAACCTTTTAGCCCAGACAAAGGTGATAGACCAAATAATAGAACCCCTGACCCATTACAAAGAAATTCAATGAATGTAGTGGAAGATATTCCATGGTGCATTGTTTGTCAATCACCCCATGACCCTGATTATTGTGCCATATCCCAAAATATATCTTCTCAGGAAGAACAAGAGTGCACGGAGGAACAACCTTATGATGATCGAGGGTGTGGGATGATTTCTTCTCATATTTTAAGTGAAATAGATTGTGCTGAGGAAGATGAGAATCAGGATGCTTCATTTTCCCAAGCCAGAGATGAATTGTACCATCAGCAGGTCTTTTCAGATAATGAAGATAGTGAGCCAGACAACATTCAATGCAATGTTCAAAAAAGTGACTCAACAACTACCTTGAGAAGGCCTTCTGATGAAGAGATTGCTTTGATAACAGCAAATTTGGTTACTAAGGCAAATTATAATTTGAGGAATAGAGTTGTGGGTGATTCAGATCCCAAGCCTGCTGGCATTTTTATAAAGAAAACATCACAAGAAAAGATCAAAGATTCTCCTCATATTGATAAGGTTAAGGTAAAGAGGAATGTTAAACCCAATGTTGTGTATAAAGTAAAACCAAGGCCAGCAGCTTAGGTATCACCTACCATACAAAATAAGGACAAAGCTCAAGTTGATATACCTATAGAGGTACCCATCCAGGAAGTTGATAAAACGGCTGAGGATCTAAAATCAGAGGTTGCTGATTCAAAATATGTTCCTATTGATATGAATAAATTACTGTCTCAAATCATTGTCAAAGTTCCATTATTGGAAATGATGAGAATAGATGAACATAAGAAGAATGCTTTAAAATGGGTACAGAGCATAGTACATACCGATCCTCAAAAAATAGGAGGAATTGAAAAGCAAATAGCAGTGGTAAATGATAAAGATGAAAACTATAGTGAGGAGATTGTTTCTAAAATTCCTCAAATTTACTTGGATACAAATGTTGTCAATACCATAGCAGGAACAGTTGACCCTTTCTTTTTGACTTTACAAATAAATGGAAAGTTGCTAAAAAATTGCATGATTGATTCTGGAGCATCGAACACCGTTATGCCAACTAAGATCATGAAATCTTTAGGATTGAAAGTAGATTCACCCCATGGTAGATGCCAAGCAATGGATTCAAGAGAAGTGCCAGTTGTTGGTACCATTAAAGCCTTGCCTTATAGGTTGGATGCCTATCCTAATAAATTATTGACTATGAGTGTTTTAGTAGTGGATATCCCTCCCCAGTATGGGATGCTGCTATCAAGAAAATGGAGTGCATCTATGGGAGGAAGAATACAGTGTGACCTATCATTTGCCACTTTCAATTTTGAGGGGGAGAGTATCAGGGCTACTAGACAATCCAGAACTCCACACATGATAGAAGAAGAGGAGCCGGACAACATGAATTGTTTCCTTGATACTGACATCAATGCTTTCAAGGTCCAAGACAAGGGGGAAGATGAAGGTGTTGACCCTACCTATAGATCAAAAAATCAAGAAGGATGGATTGACCTAGATGATCTTTGGACTATTTATTTTGATGGTGCAAGTAGCAAGGAAGGATCTGGAGCTGGAATATTGCTCATATCTCCTAATGGTAAAACTTTCAAGTACTCATTTTCCTTGTTGTTTACTTGCACAAATAATGTTGAAGAGTATGAAGCTCTGTTAATTGGTCTGACACTAGTATCAAGACATGGTATAAGATGTTTAAAAGTAGTTGGTGACTCTGAATTGGTTGTATCCCAAGTAAGGTCAAAGTATGCTTCCAAGAACCAAAATTTGAAACAATATAGGAATGCTGTGTGGGATGAGATTGAAAGCTTTAGTGCTTTTAATATCTGTTGGATGGAAAGAAGTTCTAATAGAATGGCTGACCTATTAGCAAATATAGCCCTTAGACCTGAGGATGATACTTTTGTAGATGTCTCAAATGTTGATGTTTAGACCAGGCCTTCCATCCCTAACAATCTAGATAAATGGAAAGTTTTTTCTAATGATAAGGATATATTAAGATTTCTCCATTGTGAGTCACACTTTAGTAACAAAGAAATGGATTTTAGTTCTGATGTTAATACAGTAAATGGTGAGGATGTTGTTTTTGGGGAGGAAGTGTTGCAATTGAAATCAAACAGAGTTCCTAAAGGCTTGGTTGCTCTTGAAAGAGCATTTGACAACAAGGATAAAATTTTCCATGCTAATTTTGCTAAAACTGATGAGCTAGAGGAAATAAATTTGGGCACAAACATAGCCCCTAGAAAGGTCTACATAGGTAGATCTTTATCCCAAGAACTAGAAAAAATTTGATTGATCTCCTCAGAAGATTTAGGCATGTTTTTGCCTGGTCTTATGATGTTCTTAAGGCTTACAGGAAGGACCTTTTTCAGCATGAGATTCCCCTCAAGGAAGGCACAAAGCCTTTTAGACAAAAGTTGAGACCTGTTAATCCTACTTTGGCACCTAAAATGCAGAGTGAACTCAAAAAGATGATAGATGCTGGAATAATTAAACCTATTAGGCATTCCACTTGGGTTTCAAATCTGGTACCAGTTAGAAAGAAAAATGGTGATATCAGACTATGCGTGGATTTTAGGAATCTCAATATAAATTCTCTGAAAGATAATTATGGATTACCAAACATGGAAAATATGTTGCAAAAGGTCACTGGGTCAGAGTTGATGTCCATGATGGATGGCTTTTCTGGTTACAATCAAGTCATGGTCAAAGACACAGAGCAATTCAAGACTGCATTTACAACTCCATGGGGAACGTATGTTTATGTAAGAATGCCTTTTGGATTGATAAATGCTGGTGCCACTTTTCAAAGAGCCATGGATGTAGCCTTTGCAGATTTTATTGATAGATTCATGGTGGTTTATCAGGATGATTTGATAGCCTTCTCAGCAAAGGAAGAACAACATTGTCAACATCTTGAAAAGATTTTTACTAGAGCATTAGAGTATGGGGTATCTCTGAATCCAAAGAAGTGTACTTTTGGTGTAACGGAAGGAAAGTTACTTCGGCACATTGTTTCAAGAGATGGTGTGAGGATAGATCTAGAAAGAGTTGAAGCTATTGACAGGTTAACTTTGCCAAAAAATGTTAAAGGAATTCAGTCTTTTTTAGAACAGGTTAACTTCTTAAGAAGGTTTATAACAAATTTTGTAGAAATTAGTATTCCCATATCCAAAATGTTGAAGAAAGGAGCGAAGGTTGAATGGAACACTGAAGCAATTCAAGCTTTCAATGACATTAAAAGGGCCATAAAGCATGCCCCAGTCTTAAAGGTGCCAGATTATAGCAAGCCAATGCAAGTTTTCTCTTTTGCATCTGCCCACACTATTGCTGCAGTGTTATTACAAAAAAAATGCTGAGGGTTTTGAGCAACACATTTCCTTTTTCAGCAAAACCTTACAGGCAGTAGAATTGAATTATGATATTATTGAAAAAAAAGCTTATGCTTTAGTCAAGGCTATCAAGACATTTAGGTGTTATTTGGTATGGGCTACTGTGGTTGCTTATGTACCAAGTGTTGCTGTCAAGGATATCCTGGTCCAACAGGAGGTCTCAGGAAGGAGATGTAGGTGGATAAATAGGATTCAAGAGTTCAACATTGATATCCACATAACAAAACTGGTAAGAGGATTAGGCCTGGCAAAGTTGATGGCCCAGAGTAATCTGAATGCAAACCAAATAAATATGTTGGAAGAGGATCAGAGGCCTTATATTTGCAATATGGACTATTGTGAATGGTACAAAGATGTTGTCCAATATTTGCAAAAGATGATCCTACCCCCTAAGATGGATAATAATAAGAAAAGAACTATCAAACTCCAATCAATAAAATATACAATTATAAAAGGTGAGCTCTGGTGGAGGAGCAATGAAGGTGTTTTACTCAGATGTGTAGATCAGGAAAAAGCCAAGCTTCTGATGAAAGATATGCATAGTGGAGTCTATGGGGGGCATTATATGGCTAAAACTATAGCTCACAAGATCATTAGAGCAGGTTTTTGGTGGCCTACACTTTTTAAGGATGCCCATCAGTTTGTTAAGAAGTGTGATCCTTGCCAAAGTTTTTTAGGAAAGTTGAAACTCAATGGGAATGTTCCACTCAAGCCTGTTTCTGTTCAAGCCCCTTTTTAGAAGTGTGGTATGGATTTCATTGGGCAGATCCCTAATAGGTCTAGTGGTGGGCATTCTTATATCTTGGTGGAAACTGATTATTTTACTAAATGGGTTGAAGAAATCCCTACAAGAAGGGAAACTAGCAAAGTAGTGACAAACTTTCTGATGCAGAACATTTTGACAAGATTTGGTTTCCCAAAAACTATGGTGGTTGATAATGTATTGTGTTTTAGGTCAAAAGAGTTTGTTGATTTTTGCAGACATAATGGTATTAGAATTTCATACTCATCTGCTTACCACCCATAGGGCAATGGCCAGGTAGAATTTAGTAATAAAAGCTTGATCAAAATTCTGAAGAGAATTCTGGATAAAAAGAAGAAAGCCTGGGATTCAAAGTTATTACAAGCTTTATGGGCTGATAGGGTTACAGTAAAAAAAGCAATAGGATGTGCCCCTTTTGATTTAGTATATGGGATTAATGCTAGACTGCCTCAAAACAATTTGCTACAGATGTACTAGTTCATTCAAGCTTATGATGATGATGATGTAGAAGAAGACATGGCAGTCAGAATAAATGATTTGATTCAACTCAATGAAGTAAGGGTTGATGCACATGATAAAAATGAAAGGATGCAGGCCCAATGCAAAGTCTTGTATGATAAAAGGACTACCCAAAAATCCTTCACAAAAGGAGATATGGTTTTAATGTGGAATGCAAGGCTTGAAGACAAAGGCAAGCATGGAAAGTTTGACCCTGTTTGGTTAGGACCTTTTATTATTGAAGAAAAATGGGGATCGAATTCTTATTTTCTGAAAAATATGGTGGGTGAACTCCTGGAATTGCCTGTTCATGGGTAGTTCTTGAAGTTTTATTTTTCCTAAGAGTTCGGTGATCCCTATACAGGTCTTGTTGTAAATGTTTGTATATAGTTCCCTGCTTTTGGCCAAAGTTTTGTTCTGGTCTACTGTACCAGGAGATTCTGGTTTCTCAATGTATCTACAAGAGATACATGTCCCCAAGCAAGAGCCACTATTATCACTTTTTAGAATTTTCTTGGCTCCGCGTTGTATCTTTAAAATATCTAGGTTTTTGGCTTGGGTTTCATCCCTCTTTTCCAAAACCCTAGTTGGTTGGTTCCTTTTTATTTTTCTGTGTTACCTTTTTGATTCACCAGGAGTGCTAATCTGCATGTGCCTTTAACTTTTTAAGTCATATGTTCACGGTTAGAAGGTTGTTGGCCCCCGTTCCCCTCTTCTCTTTTTATTTTCTCTACACCTAAGTTTCGGGTTTATTTTCCTAAGGTTTTCACTTTCCAAATGAGTGGCTGTCGTTACACCGCAAGACCCCAATTGTCAATTTTTTTTGACATGCGATATAGCGATGAGTTGCCACCTATCTCAAGGTGGGCTTGACTGGAGGAAGAGTTTGCAGACTTTAAAGGATGGACAAGATCTACGATCGTCATTATACTATTGATCCAAGATGCTTGCATGTTAAGCTTGGGGTATAGCGACAGCCGTTAGATATGCTTTATTTGAAAAAGGTTTGGTGGGTCCTAACAGTGCCAGGTCATTACAATCTTTTAAATCTTATTGGTTCTCAGGAAAACTAGGTGGCGGCTGACGTATTTTTAAAGACAGTAAAGGATAGTCAGAAGGGACCCGCTCATATGAAAATGTGGCACAATGTGATTCGACTGATAGAAGGTGATGTGTTTGATTGTGGGGTCAGGTTTTCCAAGGGGTTAATCTTTAGTTTGATTGGACGGTTCTCATTATACCGCTAATCAAAGATGTGAGGATTTTAAGCTTGTGGTATAGCGACGATCGTTCGATCTTCTTCAAGACTTAAGTGCTTAGTGGGCCCTCATTGCGCCAGTTCACTTTAATGTGTTTACTTTTAATTGGTTGGATGACAGCTATGATCTGACTATTTTCAAAGTGCTCAGAGTTAGAAAGGAAAAAGGGACTAGGTCCACTTGTCAGTCTTTTACAGCATGGCATGTTTTGATTTAATATGTGCCTGCTGATGTGTTGCAGTGGGACCTTAGCTTCTCAGATGATTAAAATGCTGTAGGATCTCACGGTTGTCGTTAAACCGTTGGGATAAGATGCTTGGGTTTTAATTTTGCGGTTTAGCGACAACTGTTGATTTTGATAAAGAGATGAAAGCTTTTGGTGGGTCCTCTGTGCTAAATATTTTGATCAGGCAGTCATTTTTGAATGGCCGTGGGTGATATTGATGTGTAAAGATCACTGCTCAGACCAGGATGAACTTAAGGATTTTAATTCTGCACATGCTAAATTTTGAAATGTTCTCATTGGTCGAGAACTAATTTGCCAAAGGTACTATAGAATTTTTCTGACAAGTTGTCTATCGCCCAATGCACCGAAAATGAAATATATCAACGGTTTGAATTTGAATTTTCTTCTTGAATGACATTTTCACGTCCAGTGAGTGATAGGGCCGCCAAGCTCAGTAATGGTGGAATAAATTTGTTATGTGCGGGAGAATTGTGAGCCGTTAGCAGATGTTATATACCAAAATTTGATTAATCATTTTCTTCACTGCTCTTGTATGTTCTTCGACGATATATTTTTTACGCTGTGCTTTCAAACAAAAGTTTTTTCAGGTGCCTGGTTGTTTTCTCATATTTTTAAGTCATTTGAAATTTTTAAAGCTTTGCGGGGTTTTCTTTCATATTGTCAGTTGATATTGTTTAAAGTTTTCTTGGGAATTCATATCTTAGTAAGAAGCCCTAATTTCAAAATGCCGCCCAAGAGAAATTTTTCTGGTCAAACAGAATATAGTAAGAGAGGAATTTTTCAGGATTTGATGCAGTTGCTCCCATTTTCTGATAATGGGGCACAAAGAGTAAAAGAGCTCACTCCAAGATATCCTAGAGATTCAGTTACAGAAGGTCTCTATGATAGGGGGAATTGGATGACAGATGCTAAAGTGGGTGATAAGCACAACGGTCTTATTCTTTTCAAATTGGCATATTCACAAAGGAATGCTTGTGCGCCCCTCAGTAATGTATGGCAGTTTGACATCGAGAGGTTGGTATGCCCCGGGGTTTTCATGGATGATGAATTGCTAATACAAATTGCTAAATGCTATGATCCTGTGACAAGATATGTCAAGGATATAAATGGAAGAGACCTGATAAGCATTACTGAGGATGAGATTAGATAAGTTTTTTCACTAAATGAACCATCTGTGGGGTTGGAGAAAATAGATTTCATAGAGTTTACTGAGATTTACGAGGCACAAAAAGATTATCTAAGGGAAGGGCCTCTAAGGCAATATTTTGATCAAATAGGATCAATGTGTGATGTCAGTCCAAGTACACCAGAGCCCATCAGGTTAGACCTTTTCAGTAGAAAGGCATAAGAAGTTTCTAAGTCTTTGTCCTTGATCCTAGGGCATGATGAGAAGACTCATATGCCAGTACCTTTTATGTTCATTATGGTGCAGTCACTCCACCCCCAGCTAGCCCTCATTTTTTACTTTTCTTCTCATTTGGCCAAAATTATTCATGAAGGATTAATAGGGATTAAAAATATGAAGGTCTCTAGACCATTCAGGTGGTACTCGACGCTTATGCACATATTTTTGTATAAGGGTGAAAACTTTTTCAGTACAACGATGAATATTGAGAAGGAAAGATATGGAGAGACTCTCCCAGTGCAATTGTGGACCACAGCCTTGTCCTGGGATAGAACTGATGCTAGTTATATTGCTTTTGATAGGGATTTTGCATTGAGGCTTAGGTCTCTTCTATTTTTTGATAATCCAAGGATCCCAGGAGAGTTATTAAGATTGATTAGGCCAATGGATTACTACAAGGACATTATGATTGTCCATAATTTTGGAGACTTTATTTTATATCCAGTCTCCACAGTTTTTAGAGTGTATGGCAGTAAAGTGGTGCCTTACATTTTTCCATATCAGGTCCCTTTGAAGCTTGGATATGCTAAGATTTTAACACAAATTGGAAATTTACAGGAGACCACACTCATTGGCAAAGGTAGAGGAACTTTCTTCCCTAATGTAACCCTGGCACATCAATATGTAATTACAAAAAGAAGGATGGGTGCACTTGCATAAGGTTTTGCAACCCTACATAATGTCAAAGGTAGTGGTGAGGTGTGAAGATACAGAGGGTTTCCCTTCCGGCATGTTCAAAGATAAAGTGAGGTGTGCTCTTATTGAGCATCAATTTAATTTTCCAGAAGACATAATAAGAAATGAGTTTGACCTGCAAGCTCAGGAGATTAAGAAAGAAAAAGGGGTGATTTATAGCAAGTCTATAGGTTTTATTCAAAATTTTGATAAAACTTATGACCCATTGGTTAGTTTTGAACCATGGGCTAGAAAAGTTAATGCCCTTATAGAGAATTTTGAGGGACTCATGAGTGTTGTAAATGAGAAGAGGCTATCTGTGACTAAGATAGATCTAGAAAAGGCTAGGCAGATCTTGAACCAGCCTAAATATATGAACTTAATCCCTAAGGGGATGTACACAGTACAAAAGAAGAGTGGATATACTATCCTTCTGACCTCACAAGAGGGATGTGAAGATGTTCCTTCCACTTCAAGAGGGAAAAGACCAATTGGTGATCCAGCAGTGCAGGCACCTTCCCCAAAAAGGAAAAGACAAGAAGAAGAAAGACCGAAAGAGGAGATTTACTCCCCTTCTCAGTCCCCTATTTAGTTGGATGAACATGGAGTGGCAGAAAAACTAGTGCAGTTAAGGTATGAGGAAAATCTTTTTGTTTTTAATGAGGATTTGCAGGAGGGAATGCCGGAGGCACCTAAAGAGGTGGCCATAGATCTTACAGTAGAAGAATTTGAGGGTAAACAAATAGACCCTAGCCTAAAATAGGCAAGTGACTCTTTCCTTGCTAATGATGATTTTGTTAAAACTAGGGCCTTCTCACAGTTCTTGTGGAGAATGAAGATCAATCAGTTCAAGGAGATTGTGAGAAGAAGAAGGAAGAATCCCCTGATAGGGATATGAAAGAAATAGAGGAGGAGACCAAGGCACAGATGGCTAGACAATTTGAGAAGATCACCCAAGAAGAAGGGAGGGCCATGATTCATACAGCAGGGATTCTGATCCTACCAGAATGGGATATTGTTGATGCCATTATTTTTGACCAGGTAAGGAAGAGCAAAGTAAAGACCCTAGCTACACTAGAACAAGCTAAGCAGGCAACTAGGGGAATTACTTTTTTTGAAGATCACGCTGCTCTGGTCATGTGGTCTCTTCATAAAGATAAAAATAAAGGGAAGAAGAGTGATTTCTCCATAGGATATACAGGGAGCCGAATGGTTCAAAGAGTTGGAGAAACATCTGGTGTGGAGGCATCCAATTTAATTCTTGAAACTGCCAAGTTCAATGTTAGTGTGGCAGAAAAGGATGCCAGAGAAAAAGAAGAGCTTAGGCTCAAATTTGAAATGGTCCTTAAATCTTATAATGAGCTCAAGGTTGAGCTAATTCAAAATGGACAAACTGATTGTCGAGTTATCAGGGCCACAGGATCAAAGATCCCCTCAATTAGCAATTTCTGATAAGCCTGTAGTGGCTTCATCTTCAAGCCCAATAATTGAATTTCCACCTTCACCACTCCCAGAAATAGATATGGATGCAAGGGTTGCTTGGGAGAAGGTGAAGTTGACGGAGAAAACAAATAAATTAAGGGAGATCAAGATATAATTGGGAAAGGAAAAGGATGAAAATGCAAAGGCTACAGTTTTGGTAAATCGAAAATATGAAGAAAAAATAGTAGGGGCGATTATGGAATTTGTAGTAGATCTAAAGCCTTCTATTATACATGGCCATATGGATAGATTAATTTCTTTGCTTAAAGTTTTTAATAAAGAAAGGGATGAAATGGCTCCAGTTTTGAAGAGATGGGTTGAAAGGTCTCCCAATGTGAAACTATTTCGTATGTTATCAAAGGGACAGGAGAACCCAGATCCTTTAATAAAGCCATTGCATCAAATTGTGAAGAAAATGGTGCATTTCAACATTTTTGTGGATAATTTTATCAGGAGAACAAGTATGTTGAAAGCTGAATTAATGTTTTCGAGTTATGAACTTGTGCCTCCTATTTCCATAGATAAAGGAGAATTTAAAGAAGCTTATCAGTGGAGGGAGGAGTTAGATGGACTCCTCACAGAATGAATCACTAATGTTTTAAGTGATAAGTCTTCTTTCAGTGGCACAATTAAAATGTTAATAAATGCCAAATTGATGTTTGACACCGTTCAGCAAAAAATCACACAGATCATAAATGAATGGGAACAGTTGTCTACCAGGAAGGATGAATTTGTTAAGTTTGAGTTCCCAAGTAAAGAAGTGTATAGTAAATGGAGATATCAGTACATACCAGCTGTGGAGAGTGAAGATGCACTGCTGGCTTCATAAGGTGGATCAGAGTGGTTAATTTTGAGTCATAAGGGTGGTTGAGATATGAGGAAATATTCATTGTAGAAAGGACAACAAATATTGCAGATCAGATTTGTCAACAGCTAGCCAAGGACTACATTAAAAGACATGAAGAAGGTTGGCTCAACTGCAACTTCCTCACCATTGTGACTGAGTGTATTTATTGTAAATTTTGTAGTTGTTGTAAAGTTCTAGGGTTGAAATTTTGTAAACCCTAGAATGACCGGAAACTTATTGCATCTCCTTGTATATAAAAGGATTTCCCATGGTCATTCTAGGTATTGAGTGTGTTAGGTGTAGAAGGAAAAATGAAAATTCTGAAGCCCTACCCATCATTCAACGATTGTAATTTTGTATCATTTTGTCAGGATAAGAGAGAAGAGATACAAGTTGGCACCATTGTCCAGTAAGTTTGTCATTTAGAATATAATGTATGCAAATGATCATGGTTATACTTAATACAAATATCAAGTCTTTACCTCTCCATTGTGTTCATTCTATGAATCTTTAAGCTTTTCTTAAGGTTTATGTGTATGTATTTCGCTTTGAGTTCTGACCTAGGGTTGGATTAAATATTACTCCAAGCAAAATATATGTTCATTGAATTTGCGTAAGGATTATCTGTAAGTAGGGAAGAGTTGGGGTATTTGTATTTATGATTCAAAAACTAGTTGTTCATGAAGTTGTCATGGGATTTTATCTATTTTCTGATATGTTTCCCAATGGATAAGACACTGGCCTGTATTCTCCCATCTTTGTTCTGAGAAGGTGATTCAGATTTCATAATCCCAAAATCTTTAAATCATTACCAGTGATTTCAGTTTTATTTACATTTATGTATTGTCCTACCCAGTGATGGAGGATCAATGAACAATAGGTTTTTGTTTAGTATTCTCTCACTATTCTTATCTGTTGAAAGATCCAATAAAGAAATAAGGGGCAGAGTTGAAGTAGTCGATTACAGTTACAACTATTGGATCAGGTGTACCCGCCTTGGTTTGACAAAGCCAGAAGCAGAAGAGGGAAATATCCATCCCTATAGTTGGTCCAGTTTCCTTTAGATTGTCCACATTTGGAACTAACCAATCCTTAATATCCATCATAGGCATATTGGCAGCCCTAGTTGGCATAAGCGTTTTCAAACACCAACACATCCTATATACTAGGCAGTTGCAGTGGCTAGGTACCTATGCATTCTGGTGAGATGGATCATTTACCATATGGAGACTCTTTTCTTTCTTATTTTTGGATGCAGTCTTCCAGCTTTGATTGATCAGCTCTTCAGGCTTTTGATGTTTATGCCATCTACATCTTTTAGTTCAAGTGTTTTCCTTTGTTTGGCTCCTAATTTGAGTAGTGTTATTTCATGGCACTCATGTAGATTATAGTCTTCTCTACCTGGTCATATTTCTATGGAGGATCTTCAGATCATCAGTTTCTTCTTGATAGAGTTTGTAGTTTCATGCTTCAGTGATGTTGTACATGTTCATCTTTGTTCCTATTTTTTGGAACATTCCTAGTTTTGGAGGCTTCTTCAGTCCTTTAGACTAGTCTTTGTCTCTTTTTGGAGTAGAGTTTTTCCCATGTGGTTTTCTCTATTTCTTTTCTTTGTAGAGACTTTCTTTTGTACTTGGGTACCTGATCAGGCTTTTGTTGCCGGGACCCATTTGCTTTCAGTTGTTCTTTCTAGGTTTTTAGCTTCTCCCAAAGTTTATCTTAAGGGGGGGTGTTAGAGTATTAAAATGTTTACTGATTAATTAAATCATATTGATTTAATTATTTAGTCACTTATTACCTCTTTCTACTTAAGCTAAACTTTAGGCATATAATAATTAATTGCTTTATTAATTATTATTATGCAACCTAGGGTTTTACCTTTTTAGGTTTTTTGATCTCCTTTTGTAAGGATTGGTCTCATAACACTTTGTAATATTTTCTGACATTTCATTATTGATTGCAACTTCTTTTTTTTGCACATCAAGGATTTCTCCTCTCCCCTGGATCTATGCGTTCAGACCTCCATAGCTATTTGCTTCTCTCTCTTTCTATGACAGGTGTTTGCATGCAGGTGTTCTTGGGAGTTGTGGGTTGCTTTTCATCAACTCCATCAAATATGCCCTCATTACTTTTAACATCAAATTTTCCATTCCTATTATCCTTTAGTATATAGCATTTGCTCCCAAAAATTCTAAAGCATTTTATATTAGATGCATACTCATGCCATAACTCATAAGGTGTGAGATTTGTACCTTTTTTTATCTATACTCAATTAAGGGTATAAACAAATGTACTTACAGCTTCTCTCCAATACTTTTGTGCAATATTCTTCTCAATCATCAGTCTTCTTGCACAATCCATGATAGATATGTTCCTTCTCTCTACTATACCATTCTGTGGAGGTATCCTAGGTGCAAACATCTATCTCTTGATTACTCTATCATTGAAAAATAGATTGAACTCATTTGAAATGAATTCTCCACCTCAATTACATCTCAGATACTTTAGGTTCCTACCTGTCTCCTTTTCAACCTTAGCCAAATACCACTTAAAAAATTAAAAGGTGTCAGATTTTTTTTTTAGAAACATTACAATAATCATGTTGGTGTAATCATCAATAAATATAATAAAATATTTAGCGCAACAATAGCTTTTTAAACCAATAGGTGCACAAAGGTCAGTATGAACCAAATCAAAAGTATTCTCAGAAGTAAAAGTCTTTCTCTTGAAACTAGACTTTGTCACCTTACCCAACTGACATTGTTTGCACATTACATTCTTAGATTTCTTCAATCTAGGCAGTCCTCTCACTTTTTTCTTTTTACTAATTTCTACCAAATTATAAAAGTTAACATGACATAGCTTCTTATGCCATAACCATATGTCATCAAATTGTACAATCATACTTGTCTCTTCAGATAGGTCTAGATAGAAAAAAATACCTCTTGTCTGTTCTCCACTTCCAATCAGTTTAACAATAACATCAAATATTTTGGCCTTCCTATGATGAAATTCCACTCGGCAGTGAGTGCTATTATGTTGTGCAACACTTAGTAGATTATAGTTAAGACCTTCAACCCAAGAAGAATTTTCACAAGTGATTTTATTAGTCAGCTTAATCAATCCTTTACCCCTAACATGACATGGTGCATCATTACCAAATTTAACACTTCTACCTTTGTAATGATCTAAGGTATCAAACTTAATTTTGTCACCAGTCATGTGGCATGAATAATCATAATCAATAATCCATGTATCATTTTTGTTAACATAGGATATCAGTGTAGTTTTCTCATCCTCATCAGACTCATCTTTCATAGCAACCTAGAATACCTCAATTTCAAAATCATCACTATCAGTGTTAGTTTCTTCTTCAGCAATATAGCAGGATTTCTTACCTTTTCCTTTGTAGTCCTTGTACCTTCGATAATTTTTGTCTTCTCTTTTGTCTTTGTGCTTGCTATTGCTTTCCTCATCTATGTCATCCCTATCAGGACATCTTTCCGCTATATGACCAACTTTATTACATGAGAAACATATGATAGGGAGTTTACATTTATACTTTCCTTTTCCCCTTTTCAATCTTCTAGCCATAAGAGCTTCAAGATCCTCAAGTTCTTCATCAGATGTGTCACTTTCACTTTTAATCTCATTGATGCATCTTTCTTTCTCTTTCTTTGACTTACTCAAAACCATTTGTTACTTAAATGAAGATTCAAGATTAGCAACAATGAAGTTCTCATAGTTAGAAAGCTCAAAGGAAGTAAGCTTACCAACAAGACTTTCCAAAGTAAGAGCATTACCAGGGTTACATCTAGATTCTTGTATTGCAGAAATTTTGATTGCATAAATAGGATGCAATGTTGTCAATACTTTTCTAATAATAATTTCATCATCAATAATTCCATTAGCTCCTCTAATAGCATTTACAACTTCTTTTATTCTACCATAATATTGAGAAATATTCTTACCTTCTTGCATTTTCATTTTATCAAATTTACCTCTTAGGCTTTCAGCTTTTTCCCTTAGTACATTTATGTCACCACCATAGATGTTTGTAAGAGTGTCCCACATTTTCTTTGCATTAGTGCACTCTTTGATGTCTTCAAATTTAGGATAGCTTAAGGAAGATGCAATCTCCAATATTGCATGATTGTGCTCTTGTTTAGCTCTCATCTCCTCAGCAGTCAGAGGTGCAATAGGTGTAACATAGTCATGCTCAACATAATACTTTGTTTAATCACCAATATTAGCTAGATGTAGCTTCCTCAGACTCTACCATGCAGGGAATTTTTCCTTATTTATCTTCGGTACCTCCTTCTTATACATCCTGATCATTTTCTTCAGGTATGTTTAAACTTGTTCTCTGTAAGCACCAACAACTCTAATACAAATTGTTACTATGATTTAGAAAAATAGAGAGGGGGGGTGAATTAGATGTTCTTAGGTCTAGATGTAAAAATAAACTTTCAAAACTCTTCAATAAATCAGATCTAATCAACCAATAGCTACTCAGTCATTACTGAATACATAACAGAAACATATAATAGTGTAGTCACTATCCAATAGTATTTAACTTGCAAAACACATAAATGTTCAAACCAAAACATTCACACAAGCATTAACACCAGGATTTATAGTGGAAACCCAATTTGGGAAAAACCACTTTGTAACATGTTACTGATATTTTCACTCTTCTGAAGTGAGCTATGTGAAAATCCAACCTTATCAAAGGTTATAAAAATATTGTCAGGTGTGACCCAATTAAAGGATTTCAACCACTTGGTTAGGAGTGCGCCTTGTTATAGGACTTACATACATTCCATTAGAATGGAACCTTTCTCAAAGGATTTATACAAATCACTGTTAGGTCAACCTTGATTAAAGGATTTAAAACTATTACAATGGTTAGAAAATAATAGTAGGGTTTGATCTGACAACATACAACTCACTTTGCAAATAAAAAATCCAATTTTGTACACATGCTAGGTTACTAATTGTGATCCATTTACATCTCCATCACTAATCTTCTCAGAAATCCCTTCAAGCAATCAAAACTCCTTGTCCTTCAACCTTTTCTTCTTATACAATCAATAACATCAACAACAACTCTAGCATCCTCTCTCTTCTCAACTTCATGCTTAGGTTTCCTTAATACTTCCTCAATTAGGTTGATGCAACTTTTTCTGCTTAATCTCTTCCGTAGATCTTAGGGTTAGGTGAGATTCATCAAATCCTTCCAACTTTATATTCTTCATCCTTCTAGAAACATCTCAAATCTCTTTAAGATTTACAATAAAATGTTTTACAGTGTATTAAATGCTTCCATACAATCAATAAATAAAGTCAACATGATTTACATAAAACCAAAATTCAACTATGTTGGCTGGGAATTTGAATTCTTCCTCAAATGTAAATTACTGACACTTGGTCAATACTATGTTCAACTCCTCGGTCTTCACTGGGTAGCCCAGTCACAACTAAAACTATTTCCTCAACTAATACTATCTTCCTCAAGAATTATTTGATGTTCGATCAACACTAAATTTACTCGGCATATACTAGCTCAATTGATACTAACATCACTTGGGTTAAACTAGATTTCTTCACTTTTTCTTGGTTAAGCCTACTTTTTTAGTCTTCCTTCTTAGTTAGATAGGAAATACATTATCTTATCATTGTGCCACATAATCAAGTACTCATTGAAGTATCAAGATAACTCAACCTTTCCTTAGGTTCTATTGTTATAAACCTTTCCCTAATCCTTCTCAACAATCAAATCGATATAGTACTTTCTTATATAGCAATAGTATTACCAGTTAAGGTTCGACATCAATGAAAATACAATAATTGTTTCAATTATAGTTTCTAACAATCTCCCTCTTTGGCATTGATAGAAACACCATATGAATAACACATGAATTACCAACCAATCCAAAACTTATCTGTCCATCAGAAATATTTATAATATCCTTAGCTTTATTGTGATTCAGAATCTCTTAGATTGCTTACATGACCATGCACACAATAACATCCACTTGATCTCTACTTTGTTTCATTCCTCTGAATCTCTCCCTCTTTCTTGATCTTCCATGAAATATCATCATGTGTTTTCATCTTGTTCATCTCCCTCTTTGACAATAATGCCAAAGCATTAACTAAATCATACATCCTTTAGATGTAGATGTCATCTTGTCAGTTTAGTAACAATATTTCTCCCTCTATCATCTTTTCTTATGACTGATTGTTAGCTTTGCTACACTTTTCACAACTATAGAATGCTCCTAAAGTGTGACCTTTCTTTGCATCAATTTGTCATATATTCTTTGTAGCACAATTGATGCAGTGCTCCTAGCTTGACTAGAAAACCACAGTTAGGGGAAGAACCCCTAATTTTCCTCTCAAATATTCATTAGCTTCTTTAGGTAAAGCTTTCGTGAATATGTCTTCTAGTTGTTCCTTTGTATTCACATATTACATTATGACCTCTTTATCTTGTATCAATTCCCTCAAGTAATGATACTTGATGGTGATGTGTTTGGTCTTTGTGTGCATCACTGGATTCTTAGATATGTTGATAGCACTTGTGTTGTCACAATAGATTTCAACTAGTTCAGTGATCTCTTCTTTCATGCCTACCAAAAATTGCTATATCCATACCAAGTTTGAATAGTTCACTGCTATAGCTACATACTCGGCTTCTATTGTAGATTGGAAAATGCAATTTTGTTTCTTGCTTGTCTAGGAAACTAATCTCTATCCAAGAAAGAAAGCTCTACCACTAGTACTATTTTTGTCATCCACATTTCCTGCCCAATCGACATTAGTATAGACTCTTAGTTCAAATCTTTCATGTTTCTTGTAATAAAATCCATAATTTGTAGTCCCTTTCAAATTTCTCATTATCCTCTTTACAACCATCATGTGAGTTTCCTTAGGATTGGCAGAGAATCTTTCCACAATCCCAACTACTAGAGAAATATCTAGTCAACTGTGAATATCATACTGCAGTTTTCCAATCATGGATCTATAAAAAGTCTGGTTTACTTCAGCAACATCATCAATTTTAGACAATTTTTGTCTAGTATCCATGGGAGTACTTAATGGCCTTGAATCCTCCATACCAATTTTTTTTCAGTATCTCATGAATATATTTAGACTGGGTAATGAAAATTCCTTTCTCCATCTGATATACTTGTAAACCAACAAAGAATTTTATCTCCCCAAACATACTCATTTCAAATTCAGTTTGTGTTTCATTTGAAAATTTCTTACATAGGGCATCTTGTCCACCAAATATAATATCATCTACAAAAATCTTAGCCAACAAGATTCCTTTACCTTCTTCATCTTTCATATATAGATTGCTGATGTCATTTTTTCTTAAGAATCCAATCTATATCAGGTAGTTCTATAGCCTCTCATACCATGCTCTGGGGGCTTGATTTAATCCATATAGTGCTTTGTTCAGTTTGCAAACCTGTGTCTCTTTCTTGGATCAACAAATCCTTCAGGTTGTTCAATGTACACTTCTTCTAATATACCATTTAAAAATGCAGACTTAACATCCATTTGGTATACCTTGAAATCTTTGTAGGCAGCATATGCAAGTAAAGTTCTTACTCCTTCCAATCTTTCTACAGGGGAAAATGTCTCCCCATAATATATTCCTTCTTCTTATGTGTAGCCTTTGTAGACCAACCTTTCTTTTTTCCTTGTGATATGTCCATGTTCATTCAACTTATTTCTGAACACCCATTTTGTTCTGATTAAGTTTTTTTTCATTGGTCTCGATACTAGAGTCCAGGTATCATTCTTCTCTATTTGGTCTATCTCCTCATTAATGGCTTGGATTAAGTATTCATTTTCTAGTGCCTCCCTTGTTGTCTTAGGCTCGAATTCACACAGTAAACATGTACGGTCTCTTAACTTTCTTCTGGTCAGAACTCCAGTTTCTTTGTCTCCAATTATTTGTTCAGGCTTGTGATGTCTCCTAACATATTGTGCCAAAACATGTTCTTCTCTCTTTTCTTCTTTCTCTTCAGGTTCACCACAAATATTGTTAGATTCATCTTCTGAATGCTTGGCAACCTCTTCCTGATACTTGGTAGCATTCTCCTATCACTCGACATGTTCTTCTTGTCGCATGACATTTTTTTCCCTGATGCTCAACATTGCTTACCCAAGACTACATCAAGTGAAATTTTGTCACTTGACTCTCCTTCTTCTATATTTACAAAAGATCTATAATCTTCTAGTTCTCTCTTTCTTTTCTATTTATTTTTCTCTGCATACTCATCAACCTTGACATTTACACTTTCCACAATTTTGTGAGTGTTAGAGTTCAAACACTGATAAGCTTTTCTTTTTGTGGAATAGACTAGGAATATACCCTCATCACTTTTAGCATCAAATTTTCCATTCCTATTATCCTTTAGTATATAGCATTTTCTCCCAAAAATTCTAAAGTATTTTACATTAGATGCATACTTGTGCCATAACTCATAAGGTGTGATATTTGTACCTTTTTTATCTATACTCGATTAAGAGTATAAATCATTGTACTTATAGCTTCTCTCTAGTACTTTTGTACAACATTCTTCTCGATCATCAGTGTTCTTGCACAATCCATGATAGATTTGCTCCTTCTCTTTGCTATACTATTCTATGGAGATGTCCTAGGTGCAGACATCTCTCTCTTTATTCCTCTATCATTGCAAAATAGATTGAATTCATTTGATATGAGTTCTCCTTTTCAACCTTATCCAAATACCACATAAAAAATTGAAAGGCATCATATTTTTCTTTTAGAAACATTACACTCATCATTCTAGTGTAATCATTAACAAATCAATTTAAATATCTAGCACCACAATAGCTTTGTACACCCATAGGTCCATAAAGGTCAGTATGAACCAAATCTAAAGCATTCTCAGAAATAAATTCTTGCTCTTGAAACTAGACTTTTTCATCTTACCCAAATGACATTGTTTGGATCTTATATTCTCAGGTTTCTTCAATCTTGGCAGTCCTCTCACTTTGTTCTTTTTACTAATTTCTACCAAATTATCAAGGTTAACATATCATAGCTACTTATGCCATAACCATATGTCATCAACTTGTGCAATCATATATGTCTCTTCAAATAGGTCTAGATAGAAAAAATTACCTCTTGTCTATTCTCCACTTCCAATAAGTTCACCAGTGGCATCAAATATTTTGGCCTTCCTGTGATGAAATTCCACTCACTAGCTAGTGCTATTAAGCTATGCAACACTCAGAAGATTATAGTTAAGACCTTCAACCCAAGAAGAATTTTCACAAGTGATTTTATCAGTTAGCTTAATCAATCATTTACCCCTAACATGAAATGGTGCATCATTAACAAATTTAACACTTCTACCTTTGTAATGATCTAAGGTATCAAACTTACTTTTGTCTCTAGTCATGTGGTGTGAACAACTACTATCAATAATCCACTTATCATTTTTGTTCACATAGGATATCAGTACAGCTTTCTCATCCTCATCAGACACATCTTTCATAGAAACATGTACTACCCAATTTCAAAGTCATCACTATCAGTGTCAGTTTCTTCTTTAGCAATATAGCAAGATTTCTTACCTTTTCCTTTGTAGTCCTTGTACCTTCGGTAACCTTTGTCCTCTCTTTTTTCTTTCTTCTTTCTATCTCTTTCCTCATCTTTTTCATCCCTATTAGGACACCTTGTAGCTATATGACCAACTTTATTACATGAGAAACATATGATAGGGAGTTTACCTTTATACTTTCCTTTTCCCCTTTTCAATCTTCTAGCCATAAGAGCTTCAAGGTCCTCAAGTTCTTCATTAGATGTGTCACTTTCACTTTCAATCTCACTAATGCATCTTTATTTCTCTTTCTTTGATTTACTCAGAACAATTTGTGACTTAAATGCATATTCAACATCAACAACAATGAAGTTATCATAGTTAGAAATGTCAAAGGCAGTAGGCTTACCAACAAGACTTTCCAAAGTAAGAGGATTGCTAGTGTTACATCTAGATTCTTGTATTGCAAAAAATTTGATGGCATAAATAGGACACAAGGTTCTCAATACTTTTCTAATAATAGTTTCATCATCAATAGTTTCATTAGCTCCTCTAATAGTATTTACAACTCCTTTTATTCTACCATAATATTGAGCAATATTCTCACCTTCTTGCAGTTTCATTTCATCAAATTTACCACTTAGTCTTTTAGCTTTTCCCCTTAGTATATTTATGTCACCGCCATAGATGTTTGTAAGAGTGTCCCAAATTTTATTTTCATTAGTGCAGTATTTGATGTCTTCAAATTCAGGATAGGTTAAGGCAGATGCAATCTCCAACATTGCTTGATTGTTCTCTTGTTTAGCTCTCATCTCCTCGACAGTCAAAGGTGCAATAGGTGTAACATAGTTATTCTCAATATAATACTTTGTTGAATCACCAATATCAACCAGATGTGGTTTCATCAGACACTGCCATGCAGGGAAGCTTTCCTTATTTAGCTTTCGTACCTCCTTATACATTGTGATCATTTTCTTCAAGTACCTTTAAACTTGTTCTCTGTAAGCACCAATAGCTCTGATACCAATTGTTAATATGATTTAGAATAATAGAGAGGGGGGTTAATCAACTCTTCAACAAATTAGATCTATTGATAAGTAGGACATATTTTTCCACAGCAAGTCAAAATGTGATATTGCTATCAAGATTTAACTGTGTATTTTTTGTGTCAAACTCATTGACCCATAATTCATGAGTAGTGTTTCAACATGAACCAATCTCTCATGAGAATGAATGGAACCCTTAACACTCATTGGATCTAGGTGATGCTCATAGAGGTGAAGCATCGAGACTTCCTGGGAGGTCATCCATCCCAGTACTACTCCAGCTCGAGCGCACTCAAGTTGGACTAGTACTGGGATGGGTGACCTCGTAGGAAGTCCTAGTGCTTCACCTATGTGAGCATCACCTAGATCCAATGAGTATTAAGTGTTCCATTAATTCTCTTTACAGATGGGTTTGTGTTGAACCCCTACTCATGAATTATGGGTCAATGAGTTTGACTCAAAAACTACACAGTTAAATCCTGATAGCAATATCACAAATAAGATCTAATCAAAAAACAACTACTCAGTCATTACTAAATACATAACAGAAACATATAATAGTGCAGTCCACTATCCAATAGTATTTAACTTGCAAAACATAGAAATGTTCAAACCAAAACATTCACACAAGCATTGACACTAGAATTTATAGTGGAAACCCAATTTGGGAAAAACCACCTTGTAACATGTTACTGATATTTACACTCTTCTGAGGTGAGCTCTATGAAAATCTAACCATGGCAAAGGTTACAAACACACTGTCAGGTGTGACCTAGCTAAAGGATTTCAACCACCTGATTAGGAGTGCGCCTTATTATAGGACTTACATACATTCCATTAGAATGCAACCTTTTTCAAAGGATTTATACAAATGGCTATTAGGAAAACCTTGATTAAAGGATTTAAAACTAATACAATGGTTAGAAAGTAACAACAGGGTTTGATTTGAAAAACTGCAACTCACTTTGTAAATAACAGATCCAATTCTATACACATACGCTAGCTTACTGACTGTGATCCATTTCCATCTCCATCATTGATCTGCTCAAAAATCCCTTCAAGCAATCAAAAATCCTTCTCCTTCAGCCTTTTCTTCTTATAAGCAATCAAAAATCCTTCAATTCATCCTTCAAGCTAAACCTTTTTGTATCTAAATTAGAAAATGAAGATAATTTCCTCTAACACAATAAGGGAATGAGGAGTTATTGTCACATGAGCATATGCATTTTACTAGTATTTCACATACTAAATAGTCACAACTATCATTGTTCCACTCAAAAATTTGATCAAAGTTCACAAACATCCAATCAAACACTTATGAGATCCATATCCTCTATTTACAAGGTTGTTAAATCAATAAAAACCTTATTTCATCTGTATTTATAAGCACTTGATCAAGGGCCAATCAAGAAAATAATAATATGCCATAAACTTAACTGTCATTATCATGATAGTTATGGTTGTCTCCAATAGAATCCAACTTTGATTGATCAAAGTAGTAAGATAGATTTATCAAGAAGGAATGGTGGGTTATATAACATTAATTCATCACTTAAAACCATTAAAAGTACCTTTGAGAGTCCTTAACAATTAAAACAAAATAATCTATTGTTATACATAGTCATTTCCATTTTGATTTTCATTATAATCTCCGACAAACAGTCATTAATAAATTTTACAAAATTGAAACTAGCTCCAGTCACTTATGTCAGATTTTATATGGCCTAGTTATAGATGTGTTCCCCAATTTATAGCCTGATCCAATGGTTTAAACAAAAGTTACAAGGTTTCTTCCAAAACTGGTAATCCATTTTCTCATCATACACAAAACCATTTGGACTGAGATAAATTAAATCTTTAATTTAATTCAATTTTGTATCAAGTACCAAAAGATCACAAATTTTTAATGGTTGAAATAAGACAAACTATCATCTATCTCATCAAACCCCAAGAAATGGGGGTTATATGGCTGATTTTGGAAAATCCATTCATCCTCCTTCTATAATTCATAGATAGTGATCAAATTAGGCTATAAAAAAAGTTAAATCATTTTTTTATGATCTCAAATAGATGTTTGAATTATATTCATCCAATTACAATTATAAATATGCCTTGGAATCAGAAAGAAACGTGTTGCTATAGAGAAGAGTCATAAAAATTAGACAAAATCTTCAACATTACTCATTGAATCTTTAAAAAAAATACATTTGAAATGGCTTAATTGATATTTCATTCTCTTACCATCCCTCATGTCATCATTCCATAAAGTATTGCATTCAAACCATTACCCAAAACACTCTACTATCTACAAAAATTCTATAGAAAAAGGTGACAATTTAGAGGTTTTATTGAATAAACCTTTCTATGGTCCCGTCTAACTCAATCGAATTCAACCAGACCTTGAATTATATAAGACTCTTTTAGTTTCCTAACTGATCTAGCCACTCTCTAAGACTGAATTCAACCAAAAACTAAATTATATAAGACTCTTTCTATTCCCTAACTGATCCAACCGCTCTCTAAGACTCTTATGTCAAGATTGACAACATTTGTGTTTGAATACCTAGATTGCTACAACTTTACATGGACACCTTTAACAACTCAAAATAGACCAAATATTACATATTATAATATATTTATGATTCCTTTAGTAAATATCAAATCTTATTGATCACAACCATGAATAACAAGTAAAAAGAAGATGACAACAAGGAGATTTGGCACCTTTGAATGGCTCTCCACTAATGGTGCTAATATAACTAGCAAGAGTATAAATGAGAAATACATTGTGTTGGTGTTGAACCATTCTATATAAAAATTCATGCCTTTCTATAAATCATCCCACACCATACATACTATACATTTTAAAACATAATCCCACCCCATAGTGTATTTAGTAGCATAGGCACAATAATCTAAGCTAGAAACTAAAAACTAGTGGCTAGAAGAGGCAAAGGCATAGATAGTTTACTTGGTAGATTTAGTAAACTAAGAAAGAGATTCTTCTGACTAACCATATCTAGTGCTTGATCTAGCATTGACAGCATATAGCTTAAATGACTTGTGATGATCATAGATGGAAAAACTTGAAATCATGTTTAATCGAAAGTACTAGCATACATGGTATGATTATTATTTAAAGGGTACTAGCTCAATGGAAGAGGACCTACTTTACAAGTTGGAGGATGGTGGTTTGATTCCATCGTGCCCTAATATAACTAAATAAATGACTACATAAATGACTAAACAAATGACTAAATCAACGACCAAATAAATGACCAAATAAATGACTACATAAATGACCAAATAAATGAATAAATAAATGAAAAAATAAATGACCAAATCAATGACTAGCATAGTTTAGTCATAAATTTGGTCCCGAGATAAATGACTCGCATTAAACTACTAATGGTCATGTGATCAAAATTAGTCATTTATCTATAATTTTTAGTAGTTTATTTAGTCATATATTGTCCAAATTGGGACTTTAAGTTTATTATCCAAATGAGGACTTTAATTTTATTATCTTCAGAAACAAAAAAGTCCCAAGACAAAGGTTGAAAGAAAAGAACAGATGAATGGAGAAATTGGGGGCATTTCTTAGAATGCCCTCAACATGAGTAGGGTTCCCAAAATGGAACAAGGAAAAACCTTTGGTCAAATTTTTTTGACCATCTAGATAGATAGCTCATAGATAGCTCAGCTCATCAATGTAAGGGACTAGTAGATAAAATAGTGTTATTTATTCCCTAAGAAATACTTACTCACTTAGTTTGTGGTTGAATCTCATGTATCAAA
Organism: Chamaecyparis obtusa; assembly: GCA_027943335.1. Lineage (NCBI taxonomy): Eukaryota > Viridiplantae > Streptophyta > Pinopsida > Cupressales > Cupressaceae > Chamaecyparis > Chamaecyparis obtusa. Next base: position 119,736 of record BSBK01009200.1, read on the forward strand.
GGATGATGTATTATCTTTTCAAGCAATGACATCTTCATTTCTTTCTTCATTCTTTCTCCATATCTTTTTCATCTCATTCCTTATTTCTTCAACATTAATCCTTTTTCATTTTCTTTCTTTACTACTTGGTGACTAGTTCTTGTGTCTAAAATCTATTGCTAGATGTCCAATCTTCTGACAACTAAAACATGTCATTCTTGTAGTATTCCAAGGCCCTACATTACCTATAGGATTCATTAATCAATAATTAACCACCATATCTCCATAGTTCCCATTAAAAGAAATAAAACATTCATGTTTTCTTCTCTTCTTAGAGTACTTGGCAGTTGGTTGTTGGAAATTTGGCTGACTTAGATATCTAGATGTTGTCATTATGGAAACATATGATCTATATGAAGACCACATATGAGAGACAACAATTATGACAAAGCGCAGATAAAAATTGTTTAAGTGTAAGCAACATTTTTCCAGTGTAACTAGAGACAGTTTTGTTTGGCAATGCTGATAGAAGTAAGTTCACGGCTTGTGCACTTGAACATGGATACTATGATGTATATTGAAGACTAACCTAAGAGCACAAGCTTGTACAACATGTACAGAAGAAGTTATTATAGTATCACAGAGACAGAGCTGAAGCTGATCAGATAAAGAAAGAAGATATAATTAGTAAATAGCTAAGGGATTATTTTGTTTATCAAAATAATGACTTAATCATATAAAGGGACAACATCCTAGATGTTAACCCTTGGGAAGCACAAGTTAATATATTTTGTAAAGTTCTTTACGTTTGGTAAAGCTGACTCTAAGAGTTATTATTCTTAATAACTTGTATAAATGTAAGACATATGTAATACGAAGTATAGTTAAGTATAGAAAAGTAGAGTAACATATGTATGTGAAAGATATTGATGCGAAGTTGTGAATTGTGAAAGTCAAGAAACCAGACTTTGTATATGCAAGGTACAAGGTAAGGTTATGTACCTTGCCCTATTTTTATAATCATAAATCATTGTACATTACATGTTTGGACAATGGGCTCATCTTGTAATCATATCATTTTGTACTATCAACTCTTAGTAGGATGGAGGCTTCTAACAAGCCCTAGAGTCCCTTAATTAGGACCGAGACACTATATATATGTAACAGGCTCCTAACATGGTCAACGTTCTTAACAAGATACTTTTTATTAGTGGATGATTGTGGGTATCATCCCCACCAGGGTTTTCCCTTGGCTAGGGTTTCCTTGAGAACAAATAATGTGTTATGAGTTCATTTGCTTTACTATTATGCATGTTCTTTAGTTTACTCTATTTTGCAAGTATCAAGTTAATCTATTATATCCATAATTGGACAAAAGTAAAAGTTTGTAGGATACTGATTCGCCCCCCCTCTCTAAGTATTCCCTATTTCTAACAATTGGTATAAAACTTAGTTACTCGGAAAAGAATCATTCAGAGAAAGCCTAGTAGCTTGAGTAAGATCTCTATTGGATATGGATCAGCTACAGAAGAATCTTGAAGAAGCTCTTGAATAGATTGATATACTTACTAAAGAAAGAGATACTCTCAAAGGAAAATATGATCATGCAAAGAACCTCATTGAAATTTATGAAGTTGAAGCAGAAGAATATGTGAATAGATTGTTGAAAAGTAAACTGGATGTAAACAACAATAGATTTGGGACTTATGAGGAGAACTTCAACTCCGCAAAGTCTATACAAGAAGAGAGTGGAGAGAACTATAAAGAAAATTATTAACGATACAGGAATGACAAAACAAGAATTCTTAATTGCAAAGAATATGAAAGAAACACTAAGAGACTGTTGGCATTAAGCAGAATTGCCACTAGTGACAACACTTATTTGCATTCTGAGTGCAAACCAAGCAGAACAGTGCAAACCGAGCAGAACAGTGCAAACCGAGCAAAACAGTCCAAACCAAACAGAACAGTGCAAACTGAGCAGAATAGTGCAAACCGAGCAGAACAGTGCAAACCGAGCAGAATAGTGCAAACCGAGCATAACAGTGCAAACTGAGCAAAATAGTGCAAACCAAGCAGAACAGTGCAAATCGAGTAGAATAGTGCAAACCGAGCAGGACAGTGCAAACCGAGCAAGACAATGCAAACCGATCAAGATAATGCAAACTGAGCAGGACAGTGTAAACCGAGTAACATTATGTCTACCGAGTCACCAGTATTTACCGAGTTCAAAACCTACCGAGTGGTTAGTATGAACCGTGCCTTCACTTCTACCAAGTGCATGACGATGCCGAGTAATGCAGTGGACGCCGAGTATCAGAAAGTCACCGAGTTAGTTTGCAGGAACCGTGTAACCATACTTGGGCCGACTTAGTGGCACTTATGTTTATTTGTCAAGTTGACTTTGTAATTGTAATTAATTGTTTAGACTTGTATATAAACAATGTTGTAAAGATGTCAAGATGTAATTATATGAGTATGTATGTGAATAAAAAGGAAAGGCAGAGATAAGCGAATTACAAAGGGCTACAGTAGTATAGGGAACAACAAAGACAAATTCATCACAGAAGGTGATCAGTACATTCAGTGAATCTCAATCAGCAATCCAGTTGCAAAGCAAGAGATCTACTATTTCATCCTAACAGGTGAATCAGTACTAAAATCCTTTAACCAGGTAGACTTAACAGTCTATTGTAAAATCTCTTTACCGAGTGCATACTTCATTGTATGTTTGTAAATCCTTTAACAAGGTGGATCTAGCAATCCTTATTGCTTCTAACAGGGCAGATCATCAGAAGTGATCAAATTGTAAGCCTTAACCGGCCAACTTTATTCTGTAGTACTAAAGCTTTGTGGGTTTCATCCCCACCCCAGTTTTACTTTCTTTTTGGAAGGTTTCTGGGTAACCAAATCTATGTGTCATTGTTGTGAATGCTTTTAAGTTTCATGCTTTCTATATGCATAAAGAAAAAGTGAACTATATGTTAATACATCTGTAATTGTAAGAAAATTTAAAGTTACTGATTCACCCCTCCCCTCTCAGTAACTCAGTTAATCCCTAAATATTTCGAACAATTGGTATCAGAGCATTATTGGTTCTCAAGATAAAGCTTAACTAGCTTGAGCAAAGATCTAGGACAATGGAGGTATTCAAACTGAACAAGGTGATTGAAAATGAAAAGCTAGATCTGGAAATGGCCATAGCTAAACTAAAGGAAGCAAAAGAATATCTTTCCCAATCCCTAAGAAGAAGGAAGGAACTTGCAAATCAGATGAATGATCAAAATTACATTGAAGAAAAGGTTGAAGATCTTTTTCCCTCAAATAGCTCAGATGAAGCAAACAATGCTGTCAAAGAACTCCTAGAAAAGAATGGGTCTCTACAGGAAGAAGTGAGAAAATTAAAAAGAGAACAAGAGCTACACTCAACAAGATTTTGTGAAATCTTAGAACAAAGAAACAAGTTGAAAGATGAATTAGATGGAAGGAACAATGAAGTCCAAAATAAAACCCTTCAGCTAGAAAACCTAATTGATCAGATCTCCCATGCAAATGAGGAAATTCTGAATCTAAGATCAAAAATAGAAAACACAAGAGAAGATCTAAGATCTGAAAAGGAAATCAATCTAAGATTGGTGGATGACCTAAACGCCGAAAAACAAATCAATGAAGGAATGCTGAAAATCCAAGAAGACTTGAATCAGCTGTATGAGCGAAATCTGCATAGGCAGAAAGGAAAAGCAGGACTTGGATACAAAGGAGAAGGTGAATCTTCTAAGCAAGGTACTCAAAGAAATCAAAAACCTACTTGTAATCATTGTGGTAAAATAGGACATACTTCAAATAAATGTTGGAACAATGAAAAAGAAGAATTCAATGGAAAATGCTACAACTGCAATCAACATGGTCACAAAGCAAATGAATGCAGGGAAAAACCAAGATTCAGAGGTAATTGTCACAAGTGCAACAAACAAGGTCACAAAGCATCCGAGTGCAGATCCAAGACATTCAATCCAGCAGAACAAATTATGAAAGCAATGTTTGGATGGGACTACAACACCTGGTGTAGATGTCATTACTGTGGAGAATATGGACACATTGGCATGAACTGCATAAAACATCATCTAAGGAAAAGAGATACTACCGTAAGATGCTTCAAATGCACTAAACTTGGTCACATAGCCAGAGACTGCATGAATGCTAGTGAAGATGAAGATAGAAAGAAGAATGAAGCAACTAAGGTCAGGAAATAGGTGAGACAAAAGTGGATTCCTAAATCTACCGAGCAAACCAGTCCAAGTAATGGAATGGGTGGCTCTACCAACTCAAACTAAATTTCCAAGAAAGCACTAGAACTGTATTCTCCTAGAAAAACTTCAAGCAGTTCCAGAACTGAATTAAAAAGAAAGATCTAAATCAACATACAAGATGCAGTAAGATCACAGGAAGGTCGGTACCAGTCTTAACCGAACAAGGTATGTATTAGTCTTTACCGAGCGAGGTCGGAGCAATATGAATTCTCGAGTTCACCGAGTTGTGAAGTCTTCATCGAGAAATTAATTCTTAGTGGGTGACAGTCTGTCAGAATTCATACCCTAATTTGTACTGAGCATTAATGACAGAGTTGTAAACAAAAAGCAAGAAATCAAACTCATTCCTCACTACGAATTTTAGCAATTTGAGAGCAGAAAACTTCAAGAGAAATCCAGTGACTCAAATACCTTTTGCGAAAAGAATTTTTTGTGAGCTACCATGGCATCATCCAGCGCCTCAGCGAAGAAAGGATCCAAAATGTTAGTCCAAGGGGAATGGAGAGCACCAGATTTCAAGATCGTGCCCGCAATTGCAGCAGCCCTAGACCCGAATGGAGCTCAATCTCAGATTCCTCCTAAGGTACTACTTATTAATGATATTCACAATCATTTCAACTGTGCAATTCATGAAATGGGAAACCTAGAACTAGATATTGTGCGTGAAGAACTGTGTGTGGATGGTATTCTAAAACCCGAGCACAAACATCTGGAAGATAAGGGATTAGTTCACATTGCACATTTACCTCGAAACTTTTGAGAGAAATGGGTTAGATACATTCTCAGCCATATACATGATGGCAAGATTTGGCTTGAGCAACCCATAGAGATCACCAAGAAGATGATTCATCAAATCACCGATCTTCCCATGTTGAACAAAGCAAAAACTACCAAAACCCTAGGTTGGTCGGAACTGAAAAAGAAAACCCTAGCCGAGTGGGACGGTAGAGGCATGAAAGTTAGCAGCATTACTGATGCTGAACTAAAGTTTGGTACACACATAATTGCCCATAAAATATACAGTTCAAGTCGACAAAATAGTGTCTCCTGTGAAGCTATTGACCTAGCATACAAAGTGGTCAAGAACCACTTATCATTTGACCTTGCAGATTTATTGTTAAAACAGTTTAACAAGAACATGGAAAGCATTCAAACTTCCAAAAACAATCCATGTAAGTTTGGATCCCTACTGGTCTATTTATTCTTCTATGTTCAAAAATTCTTCCCTTCCAAAGGAAAAGTTGTATGGAGAAAAGATGTGCCAGTCCTTTATGAGATAAATGAATACATCTCAGAAATGGGTGAAAATTTTGAAAGCATCATGGATAGTTATTTTGAGTCTTTCAAAGAGAAAATGAATGATAGATTCCAGATTCCACAGAAGTTGGTGGAGGATTACAAGGATGACATTTGTTTCACTGTAGACTGTGACAATGTATATATTCAAGTAGCTAAACTGAGGATTGTATATGTAAAACCTCTTCCTTATGAGGTAAATATTGATGAAACCAAGAATATCATTGAAGCCCTTCTTAATCAGCCTGTTAATCCCAAAGCTCCATATTTTGGAACATATGATGAAGCAAAGGTGAGAATTGAATTAAGCATAAAACTTCCACAGGCGGTAAACAAAGGAAAGAAGAGGATAGCCAAAATGCAAATTCTAACTGAGGACAAAGGAGTAAATGATGAAGAAGAAGAGGAAAAGGATGAGAAAATAGAGGAACCAGAACCTGCAAAGAAGAAAGGAAAGGTTTTTATCACTAAGGCACCTAAGCCTCCCACTGCTGTATTTACAAGGAGAAGTGCAAGAGGTAAGGCAGATAAGGTAGACAAGGCAGACAAAGATATAGTATTCAAAAGGCCTCCTCTAAACTTTCAAGAGAGGATCAAACTTTTTAGAGACGGATCAGGATCTGGAGTAAGTAACATAAAATCTTTTAAATATGAAACCAGATCGGAAACAAAACAGAAGGAAATAGAAGATGATGTTATTGAAAAGATGGGACAGTGGAAATACTCTCCTGATGAAATAGCCCCACAGGTTCTAGCAGTCTTATTAAATCCAATAAAAATGAGATGGAGCAATGCAAAGAAAACTGTGATAGACATATTTGATCAAACCCTGAGACAGTTAATGTCGAGCTTGAAAAATGATGAAGTAAAGAAGGCATTAAAGGAAAATGAAAGTAAGATGACACTAAAGTTCAATACTTGTTTGATTCTGATCAACAATATTGAATCGGTTGTGAAGGCTGCAAATGCCACATGGAAGAACATATACCATCTTCACCAACCGAGTATTGAAATAGTAATAATAAAAGATATTGAAGATGACAGTGATGAACAAGAAGAAGCCACTGAGGTAGATGATACTGTAAGAATAGCAGCAGAAGTCATTGCATCACTTCCTACCTCTTCAGTAAAAGTTTCTACATCTAGCCCGGAGACACCTTCAAGCATGGTTGTGACAACTTCAACTTTTGTCCAATCACCTATAGCAACAATAGAAGCAACCACCATTTCTTCTACCGAGTTGTAGTCTCCCACTTCATCAAGTTTTCCAGCAGTAAGTATTCCAGCTTTTGATTCTACAAGTGTAAATATTTTAAGTTCTCCAGTAGACAGTGTGCCAGTCTCTATAGCCAGTCCTACTATGTCTATTGTCACTACTACTAAGGCATTAAGTACAGATAAGCCTAAGGCTCTACCGAGTATAAAATTTTTGGGTAAGAATATAGTAGAGGATATAGACCTAGATGAAGAAATAGAGATTCCAACATTAGATTTTGCAAATCTACCAGCGGACCAAATGCAAAATATAGGTGAAATCCTCCAAAGGAAAGCAAAGAAAAAGAAGCTTAAAGAGGAGAGAGACAAGGAATATCAAATCATTAAGGATGCTAAAGACATTTTGTCTGATGCATTAGGTATTAAAGTAGACTCCTCTCAACATGTTTTGCTACAATTAGCTGAAGTAGTAAATAAATACAATGAGGATTCATCTGGGACAGAAAAGTTAGTTGAAAGAGCCGAGAAGAGATTCAACAATAAAGTGCTTGAGCACATTGCTTAGCACATAGCTATTAATCAAGTGGAATTGTCTTCAGATTTGTCAAATATTGAATCTACCTATTCGAATGTCACCTCTCTTTTGGCCAGACTGTGCAATATTGCCGAGTTCACAAAGGATGTTAAGGATAAAATGAATAAAATGGATGAGGATATGAAGATTAGCATACAGAAGCTGCAACTTGAACCAAGTTCAAGCTCTGCTCATCACATGAAAGTCTCATACCTATCAAATATGCAGTCAGATCTACTAAAAGAAGACACAAGGATCCGATTCACACTGCTAGACATCCAGAACATGATCCTTCCCATCATGAATACAATGTATAAGCACATTGAACATTCCAAAACATTGATTCATGACAATCAGTTCTCTATAGCAGATCACATGATTGAACTCTCTGTAGAAGTCCAAATTGCAATCCAAACATGCAAGATTCTGCAAGAAAATTGGGACAGAACCCTGGCACTAATCATGAAGGTACACTCTGATTTTCTATCAAATTTTGGATTCTCTCTGTAAATCACTTGTATATACACCTTTGGCATTATCGTCAAAAAGGGGGAGATATGTATAGAAGGAGATATGTATAGAAGGAGATTCGATATGTATAGAAGGAGATATGTATAGAAGGAGATTTGTATAGAAGAAAAAGTTAGCACATTGAAAGGGGGAGATAATCTATAAAGCCCTATGACAAAGACAAATCAAAATAAATCTCAGTATGATTCATGTATATAAGTTTTGAGCAATAAGTGTTTTTGTCACTAATGCCAAAGGGGGAGATTGTTGGCATTAAGAAGAATTACCACTAGTGACAACACTTATTTGCATTCTGAGTGCAAACCGAGTAGAACAGTGCAAACTGAGTAGAACAGTGCAAACCGAGCAGAACAGTGCAAACCGAGCAGAACAGTGCAAACCGAGTAGAACAGTGCAAACCGAGCAGAATAGTGCAAACCGAGCAGAATAGTGCAAACCGAGCAAAATAGTGCAAACCGAGCAGAACAGTGCAAACTGAGCAGAATAGTGCAAACTGAGCAGGACAGTACAAACTGAGCAAGACAGTGCAAACCGATCAAGATAATGCAAACCGAGCAGGACAGTGTAAACCGAGTAACATTATGTCTACCGAGTCACCAGTATTTACCAAGTTCAAAACCTATCGAGTGGTTAGTATGAACCGTGCCTTCACTTCTACCGAGTGCATGACGATGCTGAGTAATGTAGTGGACGCCGAGTATCAGAAAGTCACTGAGTTAGTTTGCAGGAACCGTGTAACCATACTTGGGCTGACTTAGTGGCACTTATGTTTATTTGTCAAGCTGACTTTGTAATTGTAATTAATTGTTTAGACTTGTATATAAACAATGTTGTAAAGATGTCAAGATGTAATTATATGAGTATGTATGTGAATAAAAAGGAAAGGCAGAGATAAGCGAATTACAAAGGGCTACAGCAGTATAGGGAACAACAAAGACAAATTCATCAGAGAAGGTGATCAGTACATTCAGCAAATCTCAATCAACAATCCAATTGCAAAGCAAGAGATCTACTGTTTCATCCTAACAGGTGAATCAGTACTAAAATCCTTTAACCAGGTAGACTTAACAGTCTGTTGTAAAATCTCTTTACCGAGTGCATACTTCATTGTATGTTTGTAAATCCTTTAACAAGGTGGATCTAGCAATAATTATTGCTTCTAATAGGGTAGATCATTAGAAGTGATCAAATTGTAAGCCTTAACCGGCCAACTTTATTCTGCAGTACTAAAGCTTTGTTGGTTTCATCCCCACCCCAGTTTTACTTTCTTTTTGGAAGGTTTCTGGGTAACCAAATCTATGTGTCATTGTTGTGAATGCTTTTAAGTTTCATGCTTTCTATATGCATAAAGAAAAAGTGAACTATATGTTAATACATCTATAATTGTAAGAAAATTTGAAGTTACTGATTCACCCCTCCCCTCTCAGTAACTCGGTTAATCCCTGAATATTTCCAACAGAGACATTGGACAAAAGGAAGTTTTGTTTGATCCACCCCTATCATCAGTTGTAGATCAGACTAGAAATATGAAAAATGTAATAAAGATGGAGAAAGTAGAGAAGGAATAGGAAACAAAAAAATCTACAAGATCTTCCACCGGTACACTAGGTAAAAGAGTAAAGGAAATGGCTACTGGACTAGGTAAAAGGTAGAAAATAGTAGTTTCCATAGTACAAAGGAAAGTATCTAAAATTAAAGATGATGAAGATACTAAAGTCAAGAAGAAGAAATGGAAACTAAAGATTGAAAAGGTAAATGAATAAATTATTAATGATGGAGATTTTTCCAAGATGAACAAATATTATGAGCTAAATAATTATTTAGAAAGATTAAACTTTGAGAATTCAATTGTTAGGCACATGATCTTAGTAGATAAGAAATTTGATACCATTCAAGGAAAGATACCTAATGATTTGTTTGAGAAATTAGTAAACAAGAAGAAGAGAGCAGCTGAAGAAGATAATAAGATTAGAGAAAACTTTGTAAGAAAGCTCTGTGACATTAGAGATGAAGACCACTTCAAGGAAATAATGAAAGCTCTTGGTATTCATCTAAGAACAAAAAGAAGAACAATTCAAATAATGGGTGGTAATTATTAAGAAATCAATAAAGTAACTAAGCAAGCAGTCATAAATATGATGACTACATGTGTTGGTAAGCACTCAAGTGCAACAGACTAAGCTTTGGAAGTTGAGCACCAAAAAAGTCCCTCTCCACCATCATAAATTAACATTGAAGATGAATCAATGAATGTGGAAGGAATAAATATTACACTGGATAGTGATGACAATCCTTTTAGCAACCTTGAGAACATTGTTGACAATTCAGCCCTAGAAGAACAAGACAAATCAGTTGAGGAAGAAAGGAAGGAAACAAGGAAGGAAACAAGGAAGGAAGAAGAAAAAAAAGTAGAGATTCAAGTAAATATAGAGGTTGAAGGATGGGAAGGAGAACCAAGAAAAGTAGAAATTAGTTCTACCCCTGAGATTGGAGCAAAGAAACCACATATGGAATCGACTTTTGCTAATTTTGGCAAAGAAGTTGATGATGATGATCAAATGGAGCTGATCTCATCTCTTAGCAAAATTATTGGTAAGAACAAGAAGGTAAAAATCCTTGAAGGATCATTGCAGGAAGTAACAGAGAAATTGAAGAGTATTGTGACTAGTTAGATAACATAGGTGGATCCATAGGTAAAAGCTAGAGAAGTTATGAAGGTATTTGACAATGAATTCACTAACTTGTTAGATATAGCTACAGTAAAGGCCCAAGTAGCCTATGAGGCTAAAATGTTTCTTGATATAAGTCAAACTATCAGAAATGATATCAATAATTTGGATGTGTGTATAAAGGACCTAAGAAGGAATTTGGATAGAGGAAAATCCTTATATATACAGTGTACAAATACATAAAACCGTGTATCAGAAGTGGCTGAGAAGATTACAGAAAAGGAGACTAAAATTAAAATAGAGGTAAACCTGTTAACCAGCCCCAATCTAAAGATATTAGATTGTGAAAAGATAATCAGCAAATTGAAAGATGATATAAGAATCCTTAGTGATAAAAGAGATGGGAAATTGAGAAGATTCACTCTTCGAAGAGAGAACATTTCAGTGAAGATAATTATCATTGAAGGAAAATTGGAAGAATGTCATTCATCCAAGACATCTTATGTGAAGTTCAATTTTGCAAACCTTCATGCATGTGAGATCGCATCTTATGGTTTATGTGCACTACTCAGTATTGCAGACAATGTTAAGAAGGCATGGGAGAAGGAGATAGAGACCATTAAAGTAAATTTTGTAGATTGCGTTGCAACCCTACTGGCTCTGCAATTTTGAATCAAGGTAAATTTTTGGAGAACATAGTTTTGGCACTCTTTTTTTGTCATTATTGTCAAAGGGGAAGTGATAGAATAAAATTGATATATTGTTATATATGGAAGTATATTCCTAGGGGGAGTATAGATGATATATAAGATATAGGGAGATATAAGGAGAGTGAAGATATATTTTTGTTATGGCCACAATTTTGGTGTTTTATGACTTAGCCAATTTTCTCATATATTGCCACGAATGACAAAGGGGGAGATTGTTGGCAATTTGGCTGAGTTAGATATCTAGACATTGTCATTAAGACAACATATGATCTATATGAAGACTGCATATGATAGAGAGAAGTTATGACAGAACGCAAAACAAAATTGCCTAAGTGTAAACAACATTTTCTGAGTGTAACCAGAGACATTTTTTATTGGCAATATTGATAGAAGTAAGTTCAGTGCTTGCGCACTTGACGAGGATACTATGATGTATATTGAAGACTCACCTGAGAGTGCAAATATGTACAACATGTATGGAAGAAATTATTGTAGTATAATAGAGACGGAGCTGAAGCCGACGGGATAAAGAAAGAAGACAAAATTAGTAAATAGTTAAGGGATTATTTTGTTTATCAAAATAATGACTTAATCATATAAAGGGATGACATCCTAGATGTTAACCCTTGGGTAGAGTAAGTTAACATATATTTTATAAAGTGCTTTATGTTTGGTAAAGCTGACTGTAAGAGTTATTATTCTTAATAACTTGTATAAATGTAAGATATATGTAATGCAAAGTATAGTTAAGTATAGAAAAGTAGAGTAACATATGTATGTGAAAGATATTGATGTGAAGTTGTGAATTGTGAAAGTCAAGAAAGAAGACTTTATATATGCAAGTGAACTAGTATAAGGTTATGTACCTTGCCCTATTTTTATAATCAGAAATCATTGCACATTACATGTTTGGGAAGTGGGCTTATCTTGTAATCATATCATTTTGTACTACCAAATCTTAATAGGGTTGAGGCTTCTAACAAGGCCTAAAGTCCCTTCATCAGGACCGAGACACTAAATGTATGTAACAGGCTCCTAACAAGGTCAACATCCTTAACATGATACTTTTAATTAGTGGATCGTTGTGGGTATCATCCCCACTGGGGTTTTCCCTTGGCCAGGGTTTACTCAAGAACAAATAATGTGTTATGAGTTCATTTGCTTTACTGTTATGCATGTTCTTTAGTTTACTCTATTTTTAAAGTATCAAGCTAATCTGTTATATCCATAATTGGACAAAAGTAAAAGTTTGTAGAATATTGATTCACTTGCCCCTCTCAATATTCCCTATTTCTATCAGGTTAGTCATTCTAGGTAACGATACTCTTGATATGTAGTTTTTTTACCTGTTTCCATATTTGTTACATGTGTAGCAGTAACCATTAAAACTTCTTTCAGATGATCTTCTACTAGGACTTGATCTTCACTCATAATCTTGATGAACATATTTATTAAAATTGTAACAATATCCATTAAATGGTGTACCTCTCAAAACATTGAATAGTATGCTTCTACAAATATTTAATGTATGAACAGGTTTTCCATAATTATAAAAGGAAGGTTTAGTAGGTTTCTTACCTTGCATGTTGATAGGATCTTTAGACATCTATGATGGAACTTTCGCTCTTGATTTGGATGATTCTCTAACTTCAAGTGTGTTGTCACTAGTATATACTAGTCTAGTAGTATCCGTATGCCTTCTTTGATTTTTTAATTGTTCACCAATTTTTTGCATTCTTATCTCAAACCTTGTGAGTCTTTCATTGATTTCCTTTTCAATTTTCAGATCATTCCTCAATTTCTCAACCTCTTTTCTCAAGTTTTTATTTTCAGCAACTATCTAGATGTTTTCTTCACTTGTGCCATTCAATTTCTCATTTAGTGTGTGATTATTTTGTTGTAGTAGTTGCATGAGTGCATCTTTGTCTCTAATAATTTTTTAGCATGTCTCTTCTCTTATTTAAGAATTCCTTTTTCACTTTCAGCTGCTCTTATTCTTTCAAGTATCTCAACCATCCTTACAGCTTGAGTCTCTTGTTCTCTTTTTATGTTGATCAACTCTACATTCAGGGTATGCTCCTTTCCATGTGATTTTCAATAGTTGCATCATCTTCATTTGAATTGACACTTTCTTATGATAGTTTCTCAACATAGTCAAGAATTATCTTCAACTAATCTGATAGTTTATTTTTTTTACAAAACAGACCTTCGAGTTTTCTTTCATATCTTGTATCTGTTCATTTTCTACTTCCAAAGCATCCTCCAATTATCTAGTTTTCCTATACCTTTCCATCTTCATAGATCTATTCTGAAGTTGTAAAAATTCCTTCTACATAATACTTTCTTTGATACTAATTGTTAGAAATAATAGGTACTGAGAGGGGGGTAAATCAATACTATAACAACTTACCTAATTTAACTGATAATATTTAACTTACAACAAAATAAACTTTCCTCACAATACTGCATGAAACTGAAATGTAAAGAATTAATACATGAAGGAAATTATAAACAATTCAAGAAAAAACACAACACCTTAATTTGGTATCATAGAAACTATGGATTAGAAGGAAAAACTATAGTGGGAATGACACCCACAACTCTTCATTGCGGTAAATAGTTTTTCCTAGTTAAGAGATAGAATGGTCATCTTATAAGTGATTCACACTATTAAAAGTTATTGGTACATTTTTAAATATATCTAGAATTCCTATTACAAACTACCCTATTAAAGGATTTTATCCCACTATTATAATGTTCACCCAGTTAAGTGATTTACATGACAATCCTATCAAAGACTACCTTGTTAGAGGATTTTAGAAACTTGTTGAAGACTATTAGGAATATAACAAGAAATTTGACCTATAATCTACACTCTACAATGCTTGATCAGATCCTTTAAGATCTATATGTATTCATTCAATCCTTTTGTAACTTATTTAATATCAACATTGAGATTACACCTTGATCTTACATCAATTACTTCAACTTCCATCTCTTATCTCCCTCTTACCACTTTTCTTCATTACAAACTATGTTCCTCATATACACTTTCAACTACTAGATGTAAAACCATTTTATGGTTTCTAATCCATCCAAATGTATTATGAAAATCTTATTTAGTTCATAGAAAACTTAAATCTTCCATTTCTTTGGCTAGATGCTACTCAATTTGTCATTCCCTAGATATATTATTGTTTAATTCTTATCTATTAAACATATCTTGAAATCAATATAAGATTCTATTGATCATTCCCTATAAATCATTTCAATTTAGTCTCCAACCTATGTAGCACATTTTTCATTTTTATCTAGGCTCAATGAATCTGCTTGTATTATGATCAGTTTCTTCAAATTCTCAAAACTATTTATCTTTCACCTGTTTGTTGTCTTATCGCTAGGTAGTTCACCAATTTATCTGTTTACTTATTTTCTTATATTGACAATCTTCCATTTTCATCGCTTGCATTCCTATATATATTAATATCTTCTAATTTACTAATAGTAAACCTTTTTCTCTATACCAATAGTCTTCACTTGTTGACTTGTCCTATTTACCGATAGATCTTTACTTGTTCTTTCGACCTATCTGTCCTTTATCGATAGTGTAAGTCACTAATGGGTGTATTGATTTAAATTTTGTATATCTATTTATCGATGGTTAAGAACTTCTTACCTATATATTGGTTTTCTAGTAGTGACAACCATACTTTCTAAAATCATCGTCAATAATTACATTAAGATTCTTCAATCAACAGTCATTGATGTCAACTTAGTATTTGGTGATTGACAATGTGTCTATTATTCTCATGTCTATTGAAAAGGTTGGATCTATAGCCATGGTAAGAATTGGAGTGTGCAACCATAATGGAAGACTAAGTGATGTTTCTATATGTTGTATCTATGACCGCATACGTTTATCATATGTATTTTGTGAATTATGATAGATTGAAGGTTTAAAGGTCAACATAAAGAACAAGATGTAGCCAAGGAGGAATGATTTGATGATTGTATCAATTAACTTTGGATCCAACTATTGTAGTTCATGATACATTATCTTGACTCTATTATGGGGTTTTTGTTGCACATGCATCATGGTTGGTGATCGAAAGACAAATTTTCAATAAAAAAAAGATCACTCAGTGAAATGTAAAATAATTTCTTAGAAAAATCAGTGAGATCCTCAATGAGTAAGTTTGTATCGTGTTGTGAAAAGTGGTTATGTGTTATAAGCATCATAGAGATGTGGTAGATGGACATGGAGTGATGAGATAGTATTTTCATGATTGATATGATTGAATTTCTTGAAGTTGTGCAAGAATATTAGAAAGTGCAATGCAGTTTAACTTTTCTTTGTCATATCAATTTGTGGTTTGAATTGGCAATTAGATAGATCTTTTTATTGATGGTTTGGTTTTGGTAATACATTATGGCATATCTGAGATGAATTTAAATGAAATTAAGGTTTTTTTGTTGTCTTAAGTTGTAAAACATTTTATATATCATTTTTATGTATTGTGAGAAGTGTATGTGGAAGAGAAAGATCATGATCGTTGTTGTGTAATTGTAGGGTTTGGATGGTATGATTTTAAAGGAGAGATTCATCTTGAACTAGATATGTACTAGTAGAGAAAAAGTGATATTTTCTCATATCACTTTCACTTGTTGAATCTTAATAGTTTCATCAAGATAAAATCCCTTAACAGAGTAGACCCTAATAGGTCTGATTTGTAAATATTTTAGCCAAGTGAATCTTTAATTAGGGTGTGAAGTCCCTTAATAGGGTAAAGCTCCTAAGAGACCTAGAGGTAAATCCCTTAATCAGGTGGATCCTAACTAAATCTTTCTCTTAATTGAGCATTTCTAAGCTCCTAATAGGGCTAAGCTCTTAACCGAGTGTACTTAAGAAGAGTAAAAAATTATTTGTGGGTGTCATCCCCACATGTGGTTTTTCCTAGTTAGGTTTCCGTGACAAAAATATTGGTATTATTGTGTAGCATGGTTATCAATATTTATCATCATTAGTTTGTTTATTCATGCACTGGATGTTAATTGATACAAGTCATTGAATTGTTTATGGATAGTTTAGTTTCTTAGATTATTAATTCACCCCCTTGAGCCCCTCATACAGATGCACATGGAGTGATGAGATAGCATTTTCATGATCTATATGATTGAATTTCTTGAAGTTGTGTAAGAACATTAGAAAGTGTGATGCGGTTTAACTTTTCTTTGTCAAATTGATTTGAGGTCTGAATTGACAATTAGACAGATCTTGTTATTGATGGTTTGGTTTTGGTAATATATTATGGCATATCTGAGATGAATTTAAATGAAATTAAGGTTTTTTTTCTTTCTTAAGTTGTAAAACATTTTATATATCATTTTTATGTATTGTGAGAAGTCTATGTGGAAGAGAAAGATCATGATTGTTTTTGTGCAATTGTAGGGTTTGGATGGTATGATTTTAAAGGAGAGATTCATCTTGAACTAGATATGTACTAGTAGAGGAAAAGTGATATTTTCTCATATCACTTTCGCTTGTTTCATCTTAATAGCTTTATTAAGATAAAATCCCTTAATAGAGTAGACCCTAATAGGTCTAATTTGTAAATCTTTTAGCCAAGTGACTCTTTAATTAGGGTCTGAAATCCCTTAATAGGGTAAAGCTCCTGAGAGGGCTAGAGGTAAATCCCTTAATCAGGTGGCTCCTAACTAGGTCTTTCTCTTACTTGAGCATTTGTAAGCTCCTAATAGGGCTAAGCTCTTAATCAAGTGTACTTAAGAAGAGTCCAAAATTATTTGTGGGTGTCATCCCCACATGTGGTTTTTCCCAATTAGGTTTCCATGATAAAAATATTGGTATTATTGTGTAGCATGGTTTTCGATATTTATCTTCATTGGTTTGTTTATTCATGAAATGGATGTTAACTAATACAAGTTATTGAATTATTTATGAATAGTTTAATTTATTAGATTATTAATTACCCCTCACAACACCCTCCCCCCCCCCCCACGCCGCCCCTACCCCCACGCCGCCCCTTTAAATAATCTTAGACCTAAAAATACTAACATGTACTTCAATTGAAACTTTTCAACACCTCACAATGAGTAGAACAAAATAAATCAGGGGTCTTTCAAGTAGTATAAACAATAAATAGACATTTACAAGATAGTTAGAAGGTGTATCACTCTTGGGATATTTGAACATTAACAAACCTATCCATCAATGTGTTAAATAATATTTCCATTTTAGATTTATTCTGTCTTAAATCATTAGCCCTAAAATAGAACTCAAGGTTCTCTACATAACCATCCTCTCATTCCATCTTCTTTCCTTTTTTTATTAGGAAGGCAATATTGGCAAAATCTGAATATTGTGCATTGAGCTAATGACTTTCAAAATTGCACCAAGTCCTTACTCACATTTACCTTCTTAATTATTCTCACATCTCAATGAGAGCTACTTTAGATAATAATATTAACAATATCTTCATAATTATTGAATGCCAAAGAAGCTAACTGCTCTTGCTACTACATGCCAAGGGAAATAATTTATTTAGTTGAGGATGACTAGGCTCCCTTTGTAGTTTTTTTTTTCAAAAATGTTGCTTTTCCTTGTTGTTTAGGATCATAGTAGTGACATAATCAATTTGATAAAACTATTAGCACTTAATGAAAGAATTATTATAAATAATCAATTACATCAATTCAAAAAATTAATAAGCTTTTTAGAAAATAAAAAAATAAACATCATATCCCCATTGACGTTCCCACAAAATCTAATAAACAACATTCATATTAAAAGTATCTTTAATATTTTTAATAATATATAACTGTCATGCCCAAAATTTTATTAGAGCAATTAGCTCTCTGGATTTTGTATGAGGAAGGAAAATATTCTCTTACCACAGAGAATATTCCCCTTCCCCTCTTAACACAAGCATCTAATTAAGTTTGATAGCCTAAACTACCTCTTACCATGTTAATACCCCACTAATTTATGATTGATTGTATTTTCAATTAAACTTTTCTAATAAATGTTTTTTTTTCCCATAACTCCCCCCTTCCACTTGTTTGTGGGCCCCACTATAGTCCTTTCCTCTTCCCATACGCAGGTGCTAGAGGACTGACTTGGAAATTGGTCAAACACTAACCCTTGCGTGAGTAGAGGGGCCCCCTTGAGAAGTGACACTCAACCCAAATTTTCATTGCCTTGTCTTCTCCTTAAATTCTATGCATAGCATGAGCTGACATGGTTTTAATATTCACTCAACTTGCAAGCTACCTCTTCCCCAAGCACACCTAACTCTGACATTAGATTCTGGCGCATTCCCTCTTGTCATAAAAAGTACCTTCCCCTTTGACCTGCGTACCCACTACTTGGGTTTCACCTTGGGAAGGCAGAGAACTTTATTCAATGCATGCTTTGACTTAAACATAATCTATCCCCTTCTATCCCTTGGAAAGTGCGAAAATCCTCCATGGTGCAAGTGGGACCCACGTGATTCTTGCCTGCTAGTACTCTCCTTTGGGATGCGCCCCTATGGGCTTGAGCCTTAGCTAGTAGGTAAGGAGGGGGAGATAGGTTAGGTGTATGAGGTGGCACCTAGAATAAGATATTGAGCAGAATTTATTAAGTATATAGTGGTGGATTTAGGTACTTTTGAAATTAGATTGTTTATTATTATTCATTAATTTTATTTTGGTATTAACTTCATAAACTTAATTGTTGAGTAGCAGATTCATTGTTAATGTATTTAGATGTAAATTTTGTCAAATCAGAGTGTTATATCAATAGCATGGTATACTATTTATAATTGTTCATTTGCTGTTAGCTAATCACTGCTAATCAAGTGATTAGCAAGTCAAGGGGGTTTAGTGTTTCATATTAACCCACCTAGTCATTATTTGGTTATTATCTAATTAGGCCCTTGGGATTGATACGAATAGGTTGGTGAGTGAGTTATTTGATCAATGGGTATAGAACTGAATTGGGGCTTAAAACGGGTTGTTAAGTTATAGGGAATGATGGTGTAATTAGATTTAGCTTTGATGTATTAATTGATTAAGTTAACGTTTTAATTTGATCATTTGGTAAACAGTGTAACAAGTGAAACAGGACCTGCAATAATAAGATTAGGAATTTAGTTAATGGGTGAAATGATACTTAAGATGATTGTCCTCTTTTATTATTAACCGAACCAATTAGCTAATAAAGGAAATGATTTAGTGTTAACATGTAGAATCAATAATTGAACTATTAGTTAGTAAGTAAATAGATTGATGAGTTGCTAGATTGGGGTATAATCGGTGTATGACAATAACCATTTAAAAGATAATTATAGATTTTAGTCATTAAACTCTATAATTGGCAATCAATTCAATAGACTTATAGTTAGCGGTATTAATGTTCCAACCTAACTAAGAATGAATCAAATTATTAATTTAGTAGCTTTACTAGACATATGTTCATTTACACCCTACAGTGAAACTTCTTAACATGATTAATACCCTTGGAACGGCGAAAGCACCTAGAACATTTCTCCTTTAAAAAAAAATTTGTTACGTTTTTGGTTGTTTATTTTTTGGGCATGACATTTGGTATCAGAGTAGGGTTTTCAACATTGGAACCTTTAGACCCATTACGTTTCAACTCATCTAATTTAACCTATTGTGTAGGATGCCTGTTGTCACACGAGCTGGCCGACGAGGCCGAGGTCGTAGAGCTGCACGAGTCGGTGCAGAGCAGGGAGGTGGACCACCACCGCCACCTCCACCACCACCACCACCACCACCACCACCACCTCCACCACCACCACCTTAATCAGGCTATCATGAACACCCTTCAGAATTTGATTGGGGTAATTCAACAGAGATTACCACTTGTAGATCATCAGCAGGAGCAACAGGCTTCTGAGAGAGGAGCAGAGGTTCCGGGGGGAGGTGGAGCAGCTAGCAGAGAGAGGAGTAGGAGTCCTCCACCCAGGGGTGCCGAGGGCCATGGTGATCACGAGGATGAGTCAGTTCATCATGGGATACGAGACAGAGGTAGACCCCCTAGAGATGTTGGGGATGAGATTCGGGAGATAATACGACTCCAGCCACCCTTATTTTTGGGATCCACTGACGAGTCAGTAGCAGAGGCCTGGTTACAGAGTTTACAGCGATGCTTTGGATTGAGCCCTTACAGGAGTAATCTAAAGGCACGAGTTGCAGTTCATCTCCTACGGGATAAGGCCTCCATTTGGTGGCAGCAGGAGGAGTCCATTGGAGGAGTGGCTATTGACACACTCACTTGGGAGTCTTTTGTAGCCCGATTTCGAGAGAGGTATCTCTCCGAGCATTTCAGACAGAGACAGATAGAGGAGTTCCATGATCTCCAGCAGAGAGGCCTCACAGTGGCCCAGTATGAGGGTCGATTTCTTGAGCTCCTTCCATATGTAGATTATATGAAGGACGAGAAACTACGTATCCATCGTTTCATTAAGGGACTTAATATGTCTCTCCAGGAGGCAGTACGTCTAGCTTTTCCTCCCACATTCAGAGATGCGGTTGAGACGGCACTTGTAGCCAAGGATTTTCGCACTAGAAAGGAGTCTCGAGATCGGTCTCAGCACCAAAACCCTTCATCCCAGCAGTCAGGACAGCAGAAATACACTTGGAAGGGGAAACAGGACCATTCAGCAGGATCCTTTAAGGGTCAACAGTCTCAGCAGCAGGGATCTCAGCAGGGTTCTAGACAGAGACATTCACAGGGTTATCAGGGCTCTAAGCCCAAACAGTGGCAGTCTCAGGGCCCTAGACAGGATCAGAGGACACAGACCCCTCAGGCACAGCCAACTAGGACTCAGCAGTCCTCTAGGGGTGGATATAGTGGTTCCAGTAGGACTGGAGGGTCACAGCAGCCTAGGACACAGGGGGTACAGATGCAGACCCGCGGACCATGTTTCACTTGTGGTGGTATGGGTCATATTGTGAGAGAGTGTCCACAGGGACAGTTAGCTAGTGGTCAGAGAGGAGCTACCTCAGAGCCTACAGTCGGTGATATGGGTAGATCCCATAGAGTGTTTGCAGCGGTTGATAACCACCAGGCCGAGCACCAGGCCACGGTCATAGAGGCTACAGGTATGATTCAGGGTATCAATGTATCTATCTTATTTGATTCAGGAGCCACAGACTCCTTTATTTCCCCATATGTAGTGGAGCGTTGCAAGCTGGTGGCAGTTAGACAGGATGTCAGTTGGGAGGTCGAGTTAGCCTCAAGAGCTAGGGTGTCTGTTAGTTCCTTAGTTCGTAGTTGTTAGATTCAGATGGGAGACTTAGTCACGATGTCTGATCTCCGCATCACCCCTCTAGGTTCTTATGATGTAGTCCTTGGCATGGATTGGCTATATGCCCACAGCGCCAAGATGGATTGTCGACAGAAGAGGGTTGAGTGCGTTGATGATCATGGTACTTCTATGGTGATATTTGGAGTACAGAGACCTGTATCCCTTCGCATGATTTCCGCTATGCAGCTTAGGCGGTGTGTGCGGAAAGGGTGTCAGCTTTTTGCCATCACCATTAGTGATAGAGAGGAGGATTCAGAAGGGGAGCCTTCACTTGAGGACTACCCTATTCTTCAAGAGTTTGCAGATGTATTCCCTACCGAGCTACCTGGCATGCCTCCACCTAGGGCAGTTGATTTTCATATAGACCTTGTACCAGGAGCCGAACCTGTATCTAGAGCACCTTACAGGATGACCACACATGAGCTCAATGAGCTCAAGATTTAGTTAGAAGAGCTCTTGGAGAAAGGGCATATTCGACCTAGTGTATCACCTTGGGGTGCACCAGTGATTTTTGTGAAGAAGAAGGATGGATCACTTAGATTGTGCATTGATTATCGACAGTTGAATAAAGTAACAATTAAGAATCGATACCCACTCCCTAGGATCGATGATTTATTTGATCAGCTGCAGGGTGCCCGAGTATTCTCAAAGATAGATCTGAAGTCAGGGTACCATCAGTTGCGGATTGTGGAGAGTGATATCCACAAGACTGCTTTTCGTACGAGGTATGGTCACTATGAGTTCACAGTGGTGCCATTTGGCCTCACGAATGCTCCAGCCGTGTTCATGAGCCTCGTGAATGGAGTATTTCGTACATTCTTGGATAAGTTTGTGGTAGTATTCCTTGATGATATTCTGATATATTCTCGAAATGAGGAGGAGCACGAGGAGCATCTGAGGCAGGTTTTACAGTGTTTGAGAGAGAATCAGTTATATGGCAGCTTGTCAAAATGTGCATTCTTTAGATCTGAGGTACATTATCTTGGTCATGTTATATCCGGTGATGGGATCTCTATAGACCCATCGAAGATTAGAGCCATTATGGATTGGCCAGCACCCACCAGCGTCACCGAGGTTAGGAGTTTTATGGGCTTAGCAGGCTATTACAGGCGCTTTGTGGCGGGGTTTTCTAGGATAGCGCATCCCATTACTTCCCTTCAGAGAAAGGGGAAAAGGTATGAATGGTCAGAGAAGTGTGAGAGGGCTTTTCTAGAGCTCAAGAGAGCTCTCACTAGTGCTCCGATTTTAGCAGTGCCAGATCCTTTAGCAGACTTTGTTGTGTGCACTGATGCATCTTTGGATGGTTTAGGAGCGGTTCTTATGCAGGATGGGCGTCCTATAGCTTTCGAGTCAAGGAAGCTAAAGACCCATGAGCTCAATTATCCTACTCATGATCTAGAGCTTGCAGCAGTAGTTCATGCCTTGGTGAGATGGCGACATTTTCTTCTAGGTCACCGATTTGAGCTCCATTCAGATCACCAGAGCCTTCAGTACATCTTTTCACAGCCCAATCTTAATGCTAGGCAAAGGAGGTGGATGGAGTTTTTGTGTGAGTACGATTTTGATGTTCATTACATCAAGGGGAAAGAGAATGTTGTTGCAGATGCTTTGAGTAGGAGGCGACACGAGCTCTCCTCTATGGTTTCTAGTACAGATTTGAGGGAGTGCATTTTGCATCATTTGCCAGAGGATGGATTCTATGTAGAGGTTTGTCAGATTGTTCGTGCTCAGAGGTCCCTTGAGGGGAGATTTGCAGAGTATTCTTTAGAGTCCGATGGACTCCTACGTCATAGAGGACGCATCTATGTACCCTCTTCGGGAGACTTGCGAGAGTTTATTGTACTTGAGGCACATAGAGCACCTTATGCAGCTCACCCAGGAGTTAAGAAGCTGCATGCCGATCTGAGACAGTTGTATCATTGGCCGGGCATGAGATTGCAGATTGCCAGCATAGTGGCTAGATGCCTAGAGTGTCAGAGAGTTAAGGCTGAGCACAGTCATCCAGGTGGGCTCCTACAGCCACATGAGATTGCTGAGTGGAAGTGGGATACTATATCCATGGACTTCATTGTCGGTCTTCCTATGTCTTCTCGCCGCCATGATGCCATCTTGGTGACGGTCGACACACTGACCAAGGTTGCCCACTTTTCACCCGTGCGTACTACATTCACAGCACGAGATGTAGCGCAGATGTTTTTGCGGGATATTGTCAGACTTCACGACATTCCTCGTAAGATCATCTCTGATAGAGACTCCTTGTTCACATCAGCTTTTTGGAGAGAGCTATAGGCAGCATTGGGCACTAGGCTCAATTTTAGTACGGCATATCACCCTCAGACAGATGGGCAGACAGAGAGGGTTAACCAGGTGTTAGAGGATATGTTACGTATGTATGTGATGGACCATCAGGTCAAGTGGGAGGAATACCTACATCTGGTAGAGTTTGCCTATAACAATGGGCATCATTCATTTATTGGTATGCCGCCATATCAGGCCTTATATGGTAGACCTTGCAGGACACCACTGAGTTGGGATAGGATTGAGGACAGGATATCTATTGGACCTCAGTTGGTCAAGGACATGGAGCAGCAGGTGGTCTTGATTAGACAGCGCCTTAGAGAGGCCCAGGATCGACAGAAGAAGTATTCTGATGCAAAGAGGGTAGACCGCGAGTATATGGTTGGTGATAGGGTCTTCTTGAGAGTGCGACCGCATAAGAGTCCAATCCGCTTTGGAAAGGGCTCTAAGTTAGCACCTCGCTTTGTTGGACCGTTTGAGATATTGGAGAGGATAGGTCCAGTTGCCTATCGTTTAGCATTGCCACCCAACCTGTCACGCATCCATGATGTGTTTCATGTATCTGTGCTACGAAAATATATTTATGACGAGTCTCACATTATAGACTGGGATGCCTTGCAGGTGGAGTCAGACGGACAGATAGCTTTGGAGCCCATTCGCATTTTGGGCCGACGGAGCCTGGCACTACGAGGCAGAGAGCTGGACCAGGTTAGGGTCCAGTGGGATTGTTATGATGAGGTCACGGCTTCATGGGAGGATACAGCACAGATGAGATCACAGTACCCATACCTTTTTGATGAACTCCAGGAGGAAGTTCATGCCTAGGGGGGGAGGATGTGAGGCCTCACCCCGACCCGTCATAGCATCTTTCTTTTTCTGCATTTTGATACAGTGATACACTTGTTGATCTATTTTGGATTGAGACTCGAGATACAATATTTTGATGGTGATTATTATATTATGTATGTGTGGATGTGAATCTAGAGTACATCATGATTTTTATTATGCATCGTTGATTAAGTGAATTATTCATGATTAGATTTGATTACTGCACATGATGATTATGTACTTATGATGTTCGAATATTATTGAATGGAAAATTATGATTTGAATTGAGCTATACATATTGAGTTATGATACTAAATAGGAAATTGAATATGTATATTTCATGTAATGTTATCATCTTGAACTACTGATGCTCGATGTGAAGTGTGCAGGTACGAGAACCATGGGAATTATCGGAGAACCAAGGTTAAACACATGTGAACTGAGTAAACCAAGGCTTAGTCCAATGTGGGATTACAAAGCCTCGTTGTAATGTGAACTTGTCGTAAAAGTGAATTTTCATGTGCATTAGTAGTTAGCTTCGTGTTGTCTTTCTTGGCATTTGTATGTAATGTGCAATTGTTAGTGTCACTTGACACTTGTAATGTACTCATTTAAATTTATTTTATTCCAGCCACTTCTAGAGGCCAATAAGAAGTTCTAGGGGTCATTTTTGGCATAATTTATGTATCTTAATGTTAGGGGTATGGGTTAGGAAGGTTTTGAGCATATCCTAAACCCCCTAGAGACTTTGGCAACCCTTTTTTTTGACCCATTTACCCTTACCTATGAGATTGGATGGATCTTGACCCTTACCCAACTTCACCTTTCCGTCCAATCAAGCATTAATCATGGGGGGACAAGGGAAATCAAGGAGACCTTAGAGTCAAATCTGCAATTATGATTGGTGGGTGGGTAGAATTTGGAGCCCTTTTTAGAGGCCTTGGATAGAATTAGAGGGTGTTCACCCACTCTCTAATTTTAGAGACTTTAGGGTTTTGGAGGAGGAAGAAAAGTGGATAAGCTCTTCTCAAATTTCCATTTCCATCACACTTGTGGAGGTTGGTTACTCTTCTCATGGAAGTCTTTCTACTTGTGCATTAGATTAGCTTGTATCTTTCCCTCTCATGTATATGAATCTTGATTCTTGTTGTGGCAATGTGTTGTAAGGGAGGGATTTTGGGTTTGATTTCATGGTTTGATCTTGTTCTTTTTGCTTGATTGAGGGAGTTCTTGTTTATGGGTGTGAGGCATTACTCACCCTTTGGGAAGGGAAGAAGTGGCCTATGGGTGGAGGGGTTAGTTGGGCTCTCCATGAGGTGAGAGTCTCTTCTCTTGGAGAAGAGGGATAAGTCCATGGTGTATGGGCACCATGGAAGCCATTGCATTCTTGTATTTTGAAGAGGATGTTAAGCAAAGTATGTGTATGAAGAGGCATTTGGATATGCATGGATATGTAGCCTTGAAGAGGCATTTGGATACTCATGGTGAGAAAATTTGTATGTAATGGCATTCTCCCCTTGGAAAAGCCCACCTCCACCCTCTCAATGAGCTTGTAAGACTCATTTGTGTAACCTTGGAAGGGAGTAATTTGTTGTATGTGCATTGTGTAAATTGTTTGTGAGCATCTTGTTGATCTTGTTGCATACCCGTTTAGCCCTTGGTTCTCCAAGCTTGGGGGTGGTCTCATAAGAGACCTCGGTTGGGTGGTGAGCACCCATGGTTCTCTCCTTTGTTGCAGGTTTTGAGGTCAACACCCAAGTGGAAAAGCTTGAAGAAGTTTCTCTTGTTGAGCTTGTATCAACTCTCCTAAGTTGTTGTATTATTGACCTTGAAGGAGATCTTTCTCTCTTGTATATTGTAAATAATTTCCATTATTGAGTTCATTGCAAAATAGTAGATGTATATGAAAGGGTATATGTAATATGATGAAGTGAAGTAGCTCTTTTATGTTGATCTCTCATTGAGTATTCCATCAAAGTGTAGTATATAATTGTAATGTAAATGCTTCTTCATCATAGAAATTATGTAATGAAATTGATAGGATGTCTTTAATGAAAATGCAATGTATTTCTATCTTGTCTAATTGATTTTTGCTTCTTAAGATAGTGGAGTTATCTTCTTTAAAAAAAAAGAGTTATTCAAAGTTGGCAAGAGAAGATATGAAATCATTCAATAGTATGTAAAATTGCATTAATATGGATAGCCATGAAACTCTTAAGACTTGGATTCATAGTTGTAAGCTCATTCCAATCTATCTCATTGTGGACTAAACCCATACTTAATAAGACTATACTTGGATGAAAGGAAACCTTGCCATCTCTTATTCTTTCCAAATGATTTAGTCATGGAATAATTGATAAGGTAAAACACTATTGTTAAGACCATCTTTATCCAAAACTCTATTCATTACCTTCTCAATGGAATGCTTAAAATGAACTATTAATTTCAATCTAATACCTCTCCTATGGCTAGTAAATAAAATAAAAAGATCAATATGTTAAAGCTTTAGTCTTATTATACAAATGACATTCCCAAAATTTTAATAGAGCAATTAGCTCTCTGGATTTTGTATGAGGAAGGAAAATATTCTCTTACCACAGAGAATATTCCCCTTCCCCTCTTAACACAAGCATCTAATTAAGTTTGATAGCCTAAACTACCTCTTACCATGTTAATACCCCACTAATTTATGATTGATTGTATTTTCAATTAAACTTTTCTAATAAATGTTTTTTTTTCCCATAACTCCCCCCTTCCACTTGTTTGTGGGCCCCACTATAGTCCTTTCCTCTTCCCATACGCAGGTGCTAGAGGACTGACTTGGAAATTGGTCAAACACTACCCCTTGCGTGAGTAGAGGGGCCCCCTTGAGAAGTGACACTCAACCCAAATTTTCATTGCCTTGTCTTCTCCTTAAATTCTATGCATAGCATGAGCTGACATGGCTTTAATATTCACTCAACTTGCAAGCTACCTCTTCCCCAAGCACACCTAACTCTGACATTAGATTCTGGCGCATTCCCTCTTGTCATAAAAAGTACCTTCCCCTTTGACCTGCGTACCCACTACTTGGGTTTCACCTTGGGAAGGCAGAGAACTTTATTCAATGCATGCTTTGACTTAAACATAATCTATCCCCTTCTATCCCTTGGAAAGTGTGAAAATCCTCCATGGTGCAAGTGGGACCCACGTGATTCTTGCCTGCTAGTACTCTCCTTTGGGATGCGCCCCTATGGGCTTGAGCCTTAGCTAGTAGGTAAGGAGGGGGAGATAGGTTAGGTGTATGAGGTGGCACCTAGAATAAGATATTGAGCAGAATTTATTAAGTATATAGTGGTGGATTTAGGTACTTTTGAAATTAGATTGTTTATTATTATTCATTAATTTTATTTTGGTATTAATTTCATAAACTTAATTGTTGAGTAGCAGATTCATTGTTAATGTATTTAGATGTAAATTTTGTCAAATCAGAGTGTTATATCAATAGCATAGTATACTATTTATAATTGTTCATTTGCTGTTAGCTAATCACTGCTAATCAAGTGATTAGCAAGTCAAGGGGGTTTAGTGTTTCATATTAACCCACCTAGTCATTATTTGGTTATTATCTAATTAGGCCCTTGGGATTGATACGAATAGGTTGGTGAGTGAGTTATTTGATCAATGGGTATAGAACTGAATTGGGGCTTAAAATGGGTTGTTAAGTTATAGGGAATGATGATGTAATTAGATTTAGCTTTGATGTATTAATTGATTAAGTTAACGTTTTAATTTGATCATTTGGTAAATAGTGTAACAAGTGAAACAGGACCCGCAATAATAAGATTAGGAATTTAGTTAATGGGTGAAATGATACTTAAGATGATTGTCCTCTTTTATTATTAACCGAACCAATTAGCTAATAAAGGAAATGATTTAGTGTTAACATGTAGAATCAATAATTGAACTATTAGTTAGTAAGTAAATAGATTGATGAGTTGCTAGATTGGGGTATAATCGGTGTATGACAATAACCATTTAAAAGATAATTATAGATTTTAGTCATTAAACTCTATAATTGGTAATCAATTCAATAGACTTATAGTTAGCGGTATTAATGTTCCAACCTAACTAAGAATGAATCAAATTATTAATTTAGTAGCTTTACTAGACATATGTTCATTTACACCCTACAGTGAAACTTCTTAACATGATTAATACCCTCGGAACGGCGAAAGCACCTAGAACATTTCTCCTTTAAAAAAAAATTTGTTACGTTTTTGGTTGTTTATTTTTTGGGCATGACAATAACCTGTGAAAATTATTGTCATATTTTTGACACATTTTGAAAACCTAGTTACTAGATGAGCTACTATAACCTAGTTTGTGTTATTAGGTGATTTGGATTAAATTTGTGTCCATTTCATTGCAATACATTGAAATGAAAAAGAAATGAATAGCAGTTGCATCTATACATACATCTATCTATATCATTTTGTTCTAAGAAGAGAAATTAAAAGAGTTGAAAAGGAAAGAACATCTATCTAGGCTCACACAGGCCGTGAGCATAGCCTTTACCAGAAATGAGCAGATGAGTGTAAATATACATAAAAAGATGTTTGCATTGGGGTACCAGACATTTCCTAGTTTTGAAGTCCGAAGCCCATCCTGTGCAGAAGCTCCTATGATCTAGAACCTGCAAAAGGAAAAGATAGGGATTTGGGTTAGATCCAATGGATCTAAGCAATGGCTGATATCACAATACAGTAATGCATATACACACTCAACCATGCACCTCTCATAAATACTATGCTCAAAGCTATGTACCAGACTCAAGATCAAGAGGTGCCATGTTTTCATTGACATGTTTGTTTCATGTGCAAATATAGGGAAGATGATCCAGCATTGATTTCAACGAATGATCTGGGCACTTGATGTTGATCATGATAGAAGAACCTCAAGTCTTATGTCGATGATCACATCAAGGTCCAAGAGCACACATTGTGAAAATAGGGAACATTCAGATGATCCAGCATCAAGAGAATAAAAGAGAAACAGAGGGCTACATGACATCAAGAACAGAACATAGCTATTTGTAGAGTACACAAGCCTATGAGCCAAGAAGGGCACTCTATTGCATAGATGTTCATATTGTATAGTTGAGGGTACACATACACATGTTCAGAAAAGGTAACATAGATGATGCTTAAACGTAAATTCAATACATTGCATTTAGGGCATTCATATGTTCAGAATCTACATTCTGTAATGGTTCTATAGTATGAAGTTGATAAATCTGCATTATATGCCAATTGAAGGGGCACTCTATTCATAGATAGCATGGAATAATGTCTGAATGATAGAAATCCACAAGGATATAAAGGTGTAAGTGAGATGAGTCAAGGCTTTAAAATGTAATATCCCAATCCTCTTTTGAGTTTGGTGCATGAGCAATCTGAGATCATATGTACAAATCTAGAAGATAAGTGTATATATGCCTCTAAGGATACACAACATGATCAAATATACAACTCTCATGGTGATCAAATAGTACAATTAGTAGGGCACATAGGTACAGGTACCAACATCAATTGCATTACATTAGATCAAATACAGAAGGCCTTATTCATGCAGAAGACATGCAATCTGCCTAGTGTCATCACTTTCATGGTGTGAAATGTATTTCAAATAGGCAAGCATCTTGTATATTGGTTTATCTAATCTTTTCTACAGCATGATATGCTATCAGTAGCTAACATAAGTAATTAAGACAAGGGAACATGAATGCATTTCATGAGATCATCAACAACAAACATGTTTTACAGGCCGTCAACAGTGGAGCTATGTAAAATATATAACATGTCCCAGTTGGTATGATTTCCTCCTTATGTTGTGCCCAACTCTTATGAATGTGATACCTTGGGTTATAGTCCAGATGATGCCCATATCATATAAGGTTGTAGAAATAGAGATGCCAAGTGCTCTACCAGTATATGTTTTCAGGCTATATGTATTAATAGAGCCGTCAACAATGACCAGGGTATAGGGCATAACTGTGGGCCATAACAGCAACCAAGATGGCAATACCCTGGTTTCAAACATAATCAAATGCAAACACAATAAGAGCGATAACTAGTTCATGCCTTTTCTTGTTTTCAAATAGAGATATTAATGACCAATGTATTCTCAAGTTTCCAGAGAAGGAAGTACATGCCCTCACTACAACATTGTTATATATACAAGTATCAACATCAATAATAGAGGCTCAACTGGTATATTGAAATACAAAACACTGGAAACAATGAGCATGCATCACAGTGTTGTGCCTAGCAAATATACCCAAAAGATATGGAGGTGACATGAGCATAGCAATATAGAGAACCTGATACATCAATGCTAATCTCAAGCTCATGCACTAGCATTACTCACGGTACACAATGGTGCTCTAGAAACAAGCATAATGCTACAGGAATACCATATGGATGCCCTAGCCTTATGGCTCGCGGGCTATATAAACAATGATCAATGTTAGTGAAATGGAATAATGTAGTTTCCAGATGCTGTGAAATACAATAACAATACAACTTGATGCCCTAGTTTCATCATGGGGTTTTGGCTTTCAAATTCAACAGAGAAGGATACACTATGATCCCCTAGCTCGAATGAATGAGCTGCAAATCAATAGAGGATGAAATGTATTGAAATAATAGAGATACTATGTAATAAACCCGTGCCCTAGCGTTGCATCATCAGGATTTCAAAGAAACTCAAAAAGCTATCAGTGCCATAACAATAAGGCCTCAATACTTATCTTTCAGGATACCAATGCAATAATAGAGAGATCAATCAAGTTCAATGCCCAACATTAATACAAACAAAGAATACAAAAGGGGTTTTTACCCTTGAAATAGTAGCATTGCAATTATCAACAAATAGCAATTTCAACATGATCATGCCCTAGCAATTCAAACATCAAGCAGTGAACAAACATGAACCTCAATATGTGATGCCACAACAAACAGAGAAAGACATCAGGCTCGGTTCTTTTCAAATGTAATAGAATGATTTTTACCAACAAGAATACCATTGCAAAGATATGATTTCATAACTAAGCTTCATCAAATGCTATCAAATTGAAAAGATAATGAAATATCAGTGCCTACCCCATAGTTGCCAGGAGAGGTTGCTGTTTCTAATGCCTGAAATGGAAGTTGTTGTTCAGACTGCTAGTAAGAGAGGAAGTTGCCAGACGCCAAGTTAGATGTTGTGATTGTAGAGATGTTGCCATTCCCGAGTGAGGGTTTCAAAAATAGCATCTTTATTTTGTGTCTCCCATTTTGGGGTTGAGAATTATTATCTCTTCTTTGCAAAACATTTCACAGGCATGGGTTTATTATTTAGAGCCATTAATATAGTTATCTCTTTGGAGATAAATCTATTAACTATTTGTAATGCCCTAGGTTCTCTTAGAGTTCATTTTTTACTTAGGTGATGTGTTATTATTCATATATTTTTGGCATGGGGGGGAATATTATTTTTCTAATGTGGATTGAATTAAAATTATAAATATTTTAGATTTTCTCCTCATTTTTTGAGTTGAGACTATCTCAAAATATATATGAATCCCCTTCATTAGTTTTATAGCGGGGGGAATATCTTAATTGTAAAAGTCATTCCAAGGTCTTATTATAAATATTGACAAGTGGCATTTTCTGAGCCCTTATCAGATATCATTTACAAAGCATGACTTAGTGGGTTGTAGTCTTCCTTTTGACTATCCATTTTTAGGGACTCCACTTTTTTTGTCCCCTCTATATTCTTGGGAATGTGGCAGCCAAATTTTAGAATGATGGGATCATGGATGAGGCTTTTCTTTTCTTGGCAAGGTAGTGGGGTTGATTGCAGATTCTCTAGATTTTCTATATATGCCTCTCAATTTTTTTCATGAAGGCTAGTTGTTCATTCCCTCATTCCCACGAGGTGAATTTTGTAGCTCTTGTGAAGCAATTTGATATTGTAGCTCTTTTTTTATTTCAGCTAATAAAAAAATTGTCCCTTCTTTTTCTGCAGTTTGTGAGGTTGTTAATGAGTTTAGTGTTATGTATTGTGATTGAATTTGGTCCTTTACATAGTACTATGTTCATTTGATTTTTTTGGAAGCATTGGTTTTCTGGAAGGTTTTCAAATTTGTGTGCATTATATTATGTTGAGTTGTGAAAATCATCTTTCCTTCTCATTCACATTCAGCACCTGATTATTTTTCTAAAAGAAAACCAAATTTGAGGAAATTGTGGAGTCCTTATTATGTACTGGAGTTATATTGTGAGTTGTTTTCAGATTGTGAATCTATTCACTTTGGTGAATCACCTAATTAAGATTTAGTTGTTTTAGTTTTATGCAATCTCTATCCCTTTCCCTTCAAAGTTAGCATAGTTCAGGTGATACAAACAGGGAAGCCGGCCCTTAATCCGAAGGTCTATTCTCAAGAAGTAGTCCCACATCTTGAGAGTATTCCCATGTTTCATGGGATTGCTAGGTTTTATAATTAGCCATCATGGGTGCAATCCCTAGTGACAATATTTTTTGGCATGCCCAGTGGGACAAAGACTTAGTGAGTCTATTTTCCTAGAGAGTTTATTGCAAGTTATTGTTTGGTATGAGAAATGACAGTTTTTTGAAGTCATACCTGGCGACTCTAATGGTGTTTTATGTAGATCAATTTATAAGCTTATGAGTGGAATTCCAACCAGGAAAAGTAAGAATCCTTTCATGTATGCAAAGCTACCATCTTTCAAGAAGAAGTCTAAAGCAGCCTGAGCTAGTGCATCAAAGTCTGCAAATCTTACTCCCAATCCCACTCCTAAGCCTACTTACATTCCTACAAGTGTCTCGCAAACCCAATCTATACATGTGTTGTTACCTATTCAAGCAACACCAATAGTTCAAGTACCAGTAACCCACGCTCTGGTTACTCAAGTTCCAGTATCTCAAGCTCCTTAAACCCACCAATGGCTCAACCTAGAGTACATCCTTTTGTAGCTTTTAATCAAGGTAGCCCTCTAAATTTGTAGTAGTATGATGATATACCCATTTCAGCCCTTAAAAGTATGCCTATCTTTATGGGAGAAGATCAAACATCAGCCATTGAACACAAAAGAGATGTGGCATCTCTTTGTGGTCTACATCATATTACTCAAGATAATGTTGCTGTGAGATTACTGGCAGCCTCTCTCAAAGGCAAAGCATTGCAATGGTTTAGAAGCTTAGTAGTTGGTTCCATAGTTGATTAGGATGGGTTGGGTCAAGCCCTGACCAATCAATTTGAAGATAAATCAAACCATCTTTCATTAGTTGAGCACCTAACTACTATCAAAAGAGCACCTCAGGAATATATGATGGATTTTCATTTTTGATTTTAGAGGACATGGAAAAGAATACTAGCTACTATTAGGCCATCCAGCTAGCATGCCTTCCTATATTATTTGAGAGCCCTCAATAGAGATATCTCTGTTATGATCCAATCAATGGGTGGGAATAATCTACCAACAACATATAACCTTGCTATAAGAGCTGAGAACAGTCTAATCCAAGCTGGGAAGATAGCCCCAAGGCCCCCAATGCCTATTTTTCCAGAGCTTCATCCTATTCCTGAAGTAATTCCAGCCTTGGAATCTATTCCACCTCTTCTAGTTCCCCCTCAACAAGTTGCTAACCCAGTTGTGAACCAATCCCAAGAGCTGACTAAGATTAAAGAGGCCTTACAAATAGTTACTAATGATTTGGTTCATCTAAAGAAGTAACAGTCCCGGCCCTACCAACAACCTTATCAGCAACCTTATCAGCAGTCCTATCAAATCATTACTAGTAGAACAAGCCCCAATACCAATAAGGCCAACAAGGTCAAGCAAGAAGTTATAACCAAAAGACCATCCGACCTTATAACCCTAATATTCCTAGTGCTTCTAGAGAGTTGGTCCATGTGGCTCAAAACAATATAGTACAAGATTATCAATGGGGATGCCCATGCAATCAGTAGCATGTTCAGGGAGTTTGTCCAGCGGGTTATGCTCAGGCCCTCATGGCATAGAGTAATGTGTCCATGCCACAAGAAATGGTTCAAGGACCAGATCAGCAATGCTCGGTTGCCACCACAAGTGAGGCTCAGCCTTCTGAGGCAACATTGATGAACTTTCAAAAAGAGGATTTTTGTGGAGTGGTCTCTTCACCTAATGATAATTCAGCTTACACTCCTATTACAGACAATACAAGATCTAAGAAGAAGGCTTTAGAAATAGAGCAAGTGGCCTCTACTAGTCAGTTAGATTCTGTTATGAATCTACCACCTAAACCAGTTCAAGTTTCAGCTATAGACTAGTCAAAAGAAACAAAGGAACCAGCTAAGGTGACTACTCAGTTGGTGCCCACACAAATGAACAAGACATCAATCAATGTTCCTTTGATTGACACTATAGCAATCCCTGGACAAAAGGATTTGATGATGAATGAATTGGCTAAGATCTCATCAAGCCAAGGAGCTGTTTTGGAATAGCCTAAGGTCTTGATGGCTGGAACCCCTCAAGAGGATCAGCAAAAAGAAGAGAGTAGTCCATAGCCCATTTTTGTTTCTTAGGTTAAGCTTCCTCCTTTCTATCTAACTCTTATTGTCAGAAATCATTTAATCCATAATTGCATGATAAATTCAGGAGCTATTAGTTCTGTGATCTCTAAACAGTTGGTAGATTTACTAGAGTTACCCTATGAGCCATTAAACAAGCTTGTTGTTCAGCTTGATGGGTCATCAGTCAATACCTTGGGAATCATTAAAGACCTGAATCTCACTCTTCATGAATGTCCTACCTTTTCAATTCCTCAAGATGTCTATGTTATTGATTTTCCTCCTCTATTTTCTATCTATTTGAGTAGAGACTTTACTGCTAGGATAGGGCGATATCTGTCAGCTGATTGGTCTCACTTGTATTTCACAACAAGGTATGGAGCTAGGGTCAGGATTAAGTCTAAAACTTTTGCAAAAAATCATGTTGAACCATACACTCCAAGCCCTATAAATGCTAATTTGATATATCATGATCAAGAATCAACTGATTCTGAGCCTGAGATCAGTGATAGGAAGTTTCCTGATATGGCACTAGATGAGTGGGCTGAAAGTGATTCAGAAAAGGAGGATCCTTTCAGAAATATAGATGTGGCTGGCATTGGAACATTTATCATTCATGAAGGAAATATTGTGATGCTAGAGTTGATTAAAAAGGAGGACAAAAACTCTGCCAGTCATGATGATGATTTGTGGCGACTTTTCTTTGATGGGGCTAGGAGAAAAGTAGGCTCAGGTGGAGGTGCTATTCTAATTTCTCTAGAAGGAGAAAAATATTATTCTGATGTACATTTTTCTTTCAGCTATACCAATAATACAGCAAAGTATGAGGCATTAATACATGGTTTGGAATGGGCAAGACAAAGAGGAATCAAGAACCTGAAAGTGACTAGTGATAGTGAGTTAGTGGTTAATTAGATCTATGGCACTAATCTCACAAAGAGTGACACATTGAAGATGTATAAACAAAGAGTCTGGGACTTGATAGAAGGATTTTGTGATTTCAATTTAGTTGTTGTTCCCAGAAATCAGAATACTCAAGCGAACAAGTTGGCTGCCTTAGGAGTAGAATATGACATTCCAAAGGGTGTCTCAGATCCTGATTCTCAACATGTAAAGGTGCCGATAAGACCATCTATACCAGATAATCAAGTAAGCTGGAAAGTTTTTGAAAATGATGAACATATTTTTAATTTTCTTATTGAAGAGGCTGAATTTTCTAGAGTGAACCAAAGCAAGCATGCTCATCAATATGATGATCAAATGCTACAGCTGAAAAGTAATAGATTTCCTAAAGGATTGGTCACACTTGAGTCTATATTTAACTCTGATGATCAGCTCAGAGGTGACAAGGATAGCATGACAGTTAAAGAAGAATACTATCATCCTATGGAGGTCTTCAAAAACAAATTTCTCAAGATAGGGAAGGTATGTAGTCAGCCTGAGACACAAGCTTTTGTTTCATTATGCCAGGAGTTTAGTGACATATTTACTTGGGAATATTATGATTTAAAGGGATTTGATCCTCATCTAGCCCAACACACCATTGAACTAGAGCCCAAAGCCAAGCTCGTAAGGTAGAAACAAAGACCCATTAATCCCAAGTTAGAGGTCCTAATGAAGGAAGAGTTGAGAAAAATAATTCAAGCTAATATTATCTTTCCTATTAAGCATACCTCCTGGGTCTCAAACTTAGTACCAATTAGGAAGAAGAATGGTGAGATCCATTTGTGTGTATATTTCAGAGACCTTAATAGGGCTTCCCTAAAGGATCACCACCCATTACCGTCTATGGAGTAGATTTTATAGTATGTTTCTGGATCTGATAGGTTTTCTTTGTTAGATGGCTTTTCTAGTTATAACCAGGTCCTGGTTAGAGAAGAAGATCAATACAAGACAGCTTTTAGTACTAAAAGGGGCACCATGGCATACAAAAAGATGCCATTTGGGTTGTCAAATGCTGGTGCCACATTTCAGAAAGCCATGGAGATGGCTTTTGCTGGCCTAATGAACAAGTTTGTTCTGGTATATCTAGATGATATAACCATTTTTTCAAAAGATACAGAAAACCACCTGATTCACCTAAGGTAGATTTTTGAGAGATGTAGAGAGTTTGGAGTTTCGCTAAATCCTAAGAAATGTATTTTTGCTATTCACAAAGGTAGACTGCTGGGACACATTGTTTCCAAGCAGGGAACAACTATTGACCCTGAGAGGGTGAAAGCCATTCTGGCTCTTCCTCTGCCAGCTCACAAGAAAGGATTGCAGAGTTTCTAGGGAAGGATCAACTTTTTGAGAAGATTTATCCCAAATGTTGCTGCACTCTTGAAGCCTATGACTCAGATGCTTAATAAGAATGCAAGTTTTCATTGGACCAGTGAAGGAAAAAGGAGCTTTGAAGAAATCAAAGAGGCAATTGCATCTACCCCTACATTGGTAAATCCTAAATTTTCTAAAGATTTTATATTATATACTTTTGGGGATAAAGATAGCATTTCTGCAATTTTAGTTCAACATAATGTTGAGAATCAAGAATAGCTAGTATCTTTTTATAGTCAGGGCCTAGATGGCTATGAGCTGAATTATTTGTCTATAGAAAAACATGTATTGGCTATTGTGAGAAGTATAAAGAAGTTTAGACTTCTATTGTCTAACAATACAGTGCACTTGATGGTTGCACATCCTTGCATAAAGGACTTTCTATTGAACAAAGACCTAAGTCATAAGAGAGTTGGCTGGGTCACCAAGGTTATGGAGTATGATGTATAGATCAAAGTGACCAAGCTAGTTAGAGGAAAAGGACTATGTGAACAACTTAATGGGAAAACCACAGATCCAGACCAGCAAGAAGAGGAATTCATTTTAATAAATCAGGATGCTAGACAGAGCCCAAGCTGGATAACGGAAATGAAGTGCTATCTTACCACTGGCCAGTGCCTTCAAAACCTTGGGAGGAGTAAAAGAAGGTACTATAGACTCCAGGATATTCCTTTTTTTGTTATTGATAATGTCCTGTATAAAAGAGATCATGCTAGTGTTTTATTAAGATGTGTAGAAACTGATCAAGTAAGGAAAATACTGGAAGAGTTTCATGATGGAAGTTCTGGTGGACACTTTGCTACTAGAACCACTACTCTTAAGGTGCTAAGAGCTGGATATTACTAGCCTAGTCTGTATGAGGATTCTTTTGATTGGGTTAGAAGGTGCAAAAATTATGCCTTGTTTACTGGAAAACAAAAGCTAGCTGCCCTTCCCCTTTATCCTGTTGAGGTTGAACAACCTTTCCCAAAATGGGGACTGGACTTTATTGGACCTATCAACCCACCATCCAGTCCTGGGCACAAATGGATACTCACTGTAATAGACTACTTCACTAAGTGGATAGAAGAAGTAGCACTAAAGGAAGCTAATGAGACCTCTGTGTTGAACTTTTATCAAGATATTATATTCAGGTTTGGTACTCCTGATTCAATTGTATCAGACAATGCTATGGCTTTCCTAGGGGTTAGGATTCTAGAGTGGGCACTCAAGTATGGAATCTTTCTGAGTACCTCTTCTAATTATTACCCTCACGATAATGGCCAAGCATAATCAACTAATAAGAACTTTCTCAGAATAATCAGAAGAATTATAGAAGGAAACTAGAGAGACTGGCATAGCAAGTTAAAGTTAGCCTTATGGGCTGACATGATAAATCCTAAGAGGGCTACTGGTAATTTACCTTACACGTTGGTATATGGAAGGGAGGCTAGGATTCCTCTATTTATTGAGCTGCCTACCCTGACTCTGATTAAAGAGATTGATCTCATGTGGGATAGGCTGGTAGAGCTTATTGAATTAGAAGAGACAAGAAACATGGAATTTAAAGGCTTGGAGGCTCATCATGCCCAGGTTAAGAAAAGTTTTGACAAGAAAACAACACCTAAAGTCTTTAAGGAAGGAGATTTAGTTCTCAGGTGGGATGAAGCCAAACACAAGCCAAGGAAACACAACAAATTTGATGCAATCTAGACTAGACCTTTTGTGGTGATTGGATGCAAGGCCCACAATGCTTATTAGCAGGCCAGTATGGATGGAGAGGAGTTTACCATTCCAGTGAATGGGATTCACCTCAAGGCTTGCTTCTAAGGTTCTT
Organism: Chamaecyparis obtusa; assembly: GCA_027943335.1. Lineage (NCBI taxonomy): Eukaryota > Viridiplantae > Streptophyta > Pinopsida > Cupressales > Cupressaceae > Chamaecyparis > Chamaecyparis obtusa. The sequence goes on from BSBK01009200.1 coordinate 159,206, forward strand.
TCTACCCTTTATTTTAGTAGTGTTAGATGGTTTTGGCTTTCTATTTTCCCTAAGTGCCTAGCACAAGTGTTCTAGTTTAGTTTGCTTTCAGCTTGTAGTTGTTCAGTTTAGTTTGGTTAGCAATAAGCCTAAATAGTTGTCAAGAAGTTGGGTTCACTTTTGTTGCAAAGAAGGAGTTTTGTTTTGGTTGGAGTTTGGTCAGTTGTTAGTGACTCTGTGCCCAATGAATTTTCAAGGAAGCTAGTCAGATGCTTAGCAGGCAAGCACTCCAAAGAGGTCACCAGAATGTTGTCATATTTTTGACACATTTTGAAAACCTAGCTACTAGATGAGCTACTATAACCTAGTTTGTGTTATTAGGTGATCTGGATTAAATTTGTGTTCATTTCATTGCAATACATTGAAAAGAAAAAGAAATGAATATCAGTTGCATCTATACATACATCTATCTATATCATTTTGTTCTAAGCAGAGAAATGAAAAGAGCCGAGAAGGAAAGAACATCTATCTAGGCTCACACACGTTGTGAGCATAGACTTTACTAGAAATGAACAGATGAGTGTAAATATACATAAAAAGATGTTTGCATTGGGGTACCAGACCTTGCCTGGTTTTGAAGTCCAAAGCCTGTCCTATCCAGAAGCTCCTGTGATCCAAAACCTGCAAAAGGAAAAGACAGGGATTTGGGTTAGATCCAATTGATCTAAGCAATGGCTGATATCACAATACAGTAATGCATATACACACTCAACCATGCACCTCTCATAAATACTATGCTCAAAGCTATGTACTAGACTCAAGATCAAGAGGCACCATATTTTCACTGACGTGTTTGTTTCATGTGCAGATACAGGGAAGTTGATCTAGCACTAATTTCAACGAATGATCTAGGCACTTGATGTTGATCATGATAGAATAACCTCAAGTCTTCTATCGATGATCGCATCAAGGGCCAAGAGCACACATTGTGCAAATAGGGAACATTCAGATGATCCAACATCAAGAGCATAAAAGAGAAACAAAGGGCTACATGACATCAAGAATATAATAGAGCTATTTGCAGAGTACACAAGCCTATGAGCTAGGTAGGGCACTTTGTTGCATAGATGTTCATATTGTACACTTGAGGGTACACATCCACATGTTCAGAAAAGGTAACACAGATGATGCTTCAAGGTAAACTTAATACATTGCATTTAGGGCATTCATATGTTCAGAATCTGCATTCTATAATGGTGCTATAGTATGAAGGTGATAAATTTGCATTATATGCCAATTGAAGGGGCACTCTGTTCATAGATAGCATGGCATAATGTCTGAATGACAGAAGTCCGCAAGGATACAAAGGTGTAACAAAGATGAGTCAGGGCTTTAAAATGTAATATCCCAATCCTATTTTGAGTTTGGTGCATGAGAAATTTGAGATCATATGTACAAATCCAGAATATAAGTGTATATATGCCTCTGAGGATACACAACATGATCAAATATACAACTCTCATGGTGATCAAATAGTACAATCAGCAGGGCACACAGGTATAGGTACCAACATCAATTGCATTACATTAGATCAAATACAGAAGGCCTTATTCATGCAGAAGATATGAAATCTACCTAGTGTCATCACTTTCATTGTGTGAAATGTATTTCAAATAGGCAAGAATCTTGTATATTTGTTTATCTAATCTTTTCTACAGCATGATACATTATCAGTAGCTAACATAAGTAATCAAGACAAGGGAACATGAATGGATTTCATGAGATCATCAACAACAAACATGTTTTACAGGCCCTCAACAATGGAGCTATGTAAAATATATAACATGTCCCAGTTGGTACGATTGCCTCCTTATGTTGCACCCAACTCTTATGAACGTGATGCCTCGGGTTATAGTCCAGATGATGCCCATATCATATAAGGTTGCAGAAATAGAGATGCCAAGTGCTCTACTAGTATATGTTATTGGGCTATATGTATTAACAAAGCCGTCAACAATGAACAGGGTATAGGGCATAACCGCGGGCCATAATAGAAACCAAGACGGCAATACCCTGGTTTCAAACATAATCAAATGCAAACACAATAAGAGTGATAACCAGTCAATGCCTTTGCTTGTTTTCAAACAAAGATATCAATGGCCAATGTATTCTCAAGTTTCCAGACAAGGAAGTACATGCCCTAACTACAACATTGTTATATATATAGGTATCAACATCAATAACATAGGCTCAACTAGTATATTGAAATACAAAACACCAAAAACAATGAACATGCATCACAGTGTTGTGCCTGGAAAATATACCCAAAAGATATGGAGGTCACATGAGCATAGCAATACAAAGAACCTGATACATCAATGCCAATCTCAAGCCCATGCCCTAGCATTACTCACGGTACACAATGGTGCTCTAGAAACAAGCATAATGCTATAGGAATACCATATGGATGCAATAGCCTTATGGCTCGCAGGCTGTATAAAAAATGAGCAATGTCAGTGAAATAGTATCATGTAGTTTCCAAATGCCATGAAATACAATAACAATACAACTTGATGCCCTAGTTTCATCATGGGGTTTTGGCTTTCAAATTCAAGAGAGAAGGATACACGATGATCCCCTAGCTCAAAGGAATGACCTGCAAATCAACAGAGGATGAAATGTATTGAACTAAGAGAGATACTATGTAATAAACCCATGCCCTAGCCTTGCATCATCGGGCTTTCAAAGCAACTCAACAAGCTATCAGTTCCATAACAATAAGGCCTCAATACTTATCTTTCAGGATACCAATGCAATAACAGAGAGATCAATCAAGTTCAGTGCCCACCATTAATACAAACAAAGAATACAAAAGGGGTTTCTACCCTCGAAATAGTAGCATTGCAATTATCAAAAAATAGCAATTTCAACATGATGATGCCCTAGCAGTTCAAACATCAAGTAGTGACCAAACATGAACCTCAATATGTGATGCCACAGCAAACAGAGAAAGACATCAGGCTTGGTTCTTTTCAAATGTAATAGCATGATTTTTACCAACAAAAATACCATTGTAGAGATATGATTTCATAACCGAGCTACATCAAATGCTATCAAATTGCAAAGATAATGAAATATCAATGCCTACCCCATAGTTGCCAAGAGAGGTTGTTGTTTCTAATGCCCAAAATGGAAGTTGCTATTCAAACTGCCGATAAGATGTGTTATTATTCATATATATTTAGCACAGGGGGGAATAATATTTTTGTAATGTGGATTGAATTAAAATTGTAAATATTTTAGATTTTCTCCTCATTTTTTGAGTTAAGACTATCTCAAAATAAATTTGAATCCACTTCATTAGTTTGATAGAGGGGGGAATATCTTAATTATAAAAGTCATTGCAAGGTCTTATTGTAGATATTGACAAGTGGCATTTTCTGAGCCCTTGTCAGATATCATTTACAAAGCATGACTTAGTGGGTTGTAGTCTTCCTTTTGACTGTCCATTTTTAGGGACTCCACTTTTTTCGTCCCCTCTATATTCTCGGGAATGTGGCAGCTGAATTTCAAAATGATGGGATCATGGCTGAGGCTTTTCTTTTCTTAACAAGGTAGTGGGGTTGATTGCAGATTCTCCAGATTTTCTATATATGCCTCTCACTTTTTGTGATGGAGGTTAGTTCTTCATTCCCTCATTCCCACGAGGTGAATTTTGTAGCTCTCGTGAAGCAATTTGATATTGTAGCTCCTTTTTTATTTCAGCTAATAGCAAAATTGTCCCTTCTTTTTCTGCAGTTTGTGAGGTTGTTAATGAGTTTAGTGTTATGTATTGTGATTGAATTGGATCCTTTACATAGTACTATGTTCGTTTGATTTTTTTGCAAGCATTGGTTTTTTGGAAGGTTTTCAAATCTGTGTGCATTATATTGTGTTGAGTTGTGAAAATTATCTTTCCTTCTCATTCACATTCAACACCTGATTGTTTTTCTAAAAGAAAACCAGATTTGAGGAAGTTGTGGAGTCCTTGTTATGTACTGGAGTTATATTGTGAGTTGTTTTCAGATTGTGAATCTATTCAGTTTGGTGAATCACCTAAGTTAGATTTAGTTGTTTCAGTTTTATGCAATCTCTATCCCTTTCCGTTCAAAGTTAGCACAGTTCAGGTGATACAAATGTGGAAGCCAGCTCTTAATCTGGAAGTCTATTCTCAAGAAGCAGTCCCACATCTTGAGAGTATTCTCATGTTCACGGGATTGCTAGGTTTTATACTTAGCCATCACGGGTGCAATCCCTAGTGACAACAAAAATATCCAAAATATTAACATTCTTTTCATTTACGTTTTAATATTTAAATATAAATAATAATTGAAATGAAATCTAAAACCAAAACTTAAAAAATTCATTATAATAAAATATTATTTAAATTATACATCTTGTTGAAAGGAATGATCAATTTTCTCAACTTCTTTCACGTCTAAGATACGTGTAATTGTAATTTGTTCACAACAAATTTGAAATGGACACATAATCTAATTAATATCAAATCCTCGAAAGTTCAAAATAAAGAACAATTCAAATAAAAACTAAAAATAAAATATTCACTGCAATAGCTATTCTTTGTTTATCATTTGTTTACTTGAATTTGAATGAAATTGTTTTTCATTTAATTGAGCTTAAATCCCGTTGAAAGAACTGGACATGTTTCTGGTTTCCCCACTTACATATCTTTAGATTCAATCACAACTAATTCGAGATTGACAGATAATTTAATTGATATCGAATCCTTTGAATGCTATATTTAATGGACGCTCACTGTTTTCCTTCGATGCTTATCCAACCTTTCAAATCTCATGAATAAACATCACACAACACCGTGAACAGTTCAATAACTAATATTTGACCATTGCGCAGAAGATGTTGAAATGAAGTATTGCTAAACATAAACTAATTATACTTTTAAAGTTTCTTATATCCACCCTTGAATTATAGGACCATTGGCCAAGTCTCCAAGTGTAGTAAGAGAAACGTGTAAAGGAAAATTCAAATGCATGCCCTGTTGGAAAAATTAAATGCTACGAGCTGTTTGTCCCTTGAGCCAAACGCTCACCTACCACCTTTGACGAATAGAATAGCTAGAAACATTAATACGGGTAGGTGAGATTTTTGAATTTTGAAAAGAGGGGGAAAATGGAATATGACAAAAAGGAATGTCTCTCCCTCATTCATTTTTAGTTCAGCAGAGAAAGTGTAGATTTAGAGTTGCAGAGCAAAGAAGAAGATCAGCAGATCCAGTCGTCAGAGTGCAGAGAAAGAAGTTTGCTTATTTCGTGCCTGTAGTTGCACGTGTTTCTTCTCTGGTCATTCTGTAAGTTTATTATTGTTTTGATTCGACCTGTTGATGCAGTGATTGCTCCAGGCATTGTAGTATGCAGCCATTAGAGCTGCAAGTTTAAAGTTTAATAGTTTATTTGAAGTTTTAAGTTTTTAGGGTAAATTTAGGGTTTTCTGGTTGAAGCTGAATGCTCCCAGATTTTGTAAATGTTTTAATCAAAGTTAAATATCAAGCAAGGAGGCATACTCGAATCTATTGTTCTTCCCCTCTACATTGCATTTGAGAAGATCCTTGTTGAATATTTTTAAGTGTTGAGTGTTTGTTTTTAATCGTGAAGAGTTTCATGTTAAACTGTGTCACTCGGCATCCATTCTTGCCAAGCATTTCCTTTCAAGTGCCGAGCTGCCCTTCAGGTGCCGAGCTCACTCGGCACCCTCCTGTCACTCGGCACCTTTCATGTGCCGAGTAAGTGCCGAGTAAAACTGGCACTCGGCACCTTTCATGTGCCGAGTAAAACTGGCACTCGGCACCCTTCATGTGCCGAGTAAGTGCCGAGTAAAACTGGCACTCGGCACCTTTCATGTGCCTAGCAATTTTTAAGTGCCGAGTTAAAATTTTTAAAGGTTTGCAAATTTAAATTTTAATATTTCCCACATGCCCAACAACCCTCAATCAAGATAAAATAAAATAAAATGAAATGATAAATAAAACTATAATACTGAATATCAGTTCTCATCATGTAGACTTATCCCTTGAGCAGAATTGTGGATAAGACATGTCGATATATTTTCAAAAGTCCGCTTAATCCATTCATTTAGAGAAATTTATTATCCTTCAATTTAAAAATTAGATTTTCTTCTGACTAATGACTAATGATCAGCGAGTACTCTCATGTATTAAAAAAAAATGAGTGAATTTAGGGTTTAGTGAAGGACGGTCTTAGAAACCCTCTAGTGCATATAGATAGCTTAGAGTGAACCTCCTACTACGATTATAATAAAATAATAAAATGGCTGTATTATGTAGAAGATATGGTGCGAGTTCCATGTTGTAAAGAAAAGGAAATGAAGAAGAGTCTATGGAGTCTAGAAGAGGACCACAAACTCATCCACTACATAAATAAGCAAGGCCATGGTAATAGCTGACTTTAGATTTCGATAGTTAGTTCAATATTTGAAGTCTAACTAACATTTCATTTTATTAATTTTATTATAATTCTTTTCTCTTTTTCTTAAAAATAGAAAATTACTGAAATTCTGTTAATGAAATAAAGGAAATACTTGATTTGAGAATTCAGAATGACAAACTCAAAACAAGCAGCTCTACCACCAACTAACATGCAATTCTTAAGCTTTTTTTAAGTGAAATAACAAGGATAGCCCCTAACTCTTACAAATCAGAATAACAACAAAGACTTAGAAGGTAAGCCAGCAGAAAATGTCACACCAACAAAAGTATAGTCGCGATCCTCTCCTATTTGTTTTAGGGTTCCCTCCGAAACTTAGCAGTCGCAGTCTTCTTCCCTTTCTTCTTATCTTCACCATTTTTTTTTTCGTCTTTCTCAGTTTTGTTTCCCACAACGACCATCCCAATAATAGTTCTATGCGTGAGACAGCTATTGATCCTCAATGCTATGAATTCTTAAGCTTGTTATATGTTGGATGATTTGTGTTTTTCAAATAACATTAATAAACTTTTGGTCTAATGATTCAGGCTTATTGAGATGTGGAAAGAGTAGCAGGTTGCGTTGGACAAACTATTTGCGACCTGATATAAAGCGATGAATTTTCTCTTCTCAAGGAGACCAAATAATACAATTCTACCATGCAAGACTCGGAAACAAGTAATATGAAACACCCTTCAATTAATTACATATGTTTAAAATTGTAAATAATAAAATTTGCTGACTTAGATAATACGTTAGAGGTGGTCTGAAATTGCGAAACAACTGCCAGGGCGGACCGATAATGACATAAAGAACCACTGGAATTCCCATCTGAAGAAAGGGCACAAAGACACCAATGGCGCATTTGCATCTCCATTATCTTTATACTTTTCGCTGCTGGAGTTTGAAGCAAGAATAGGCAGAAGCTTGATGAACCTTGTTGCCCATGGAGATATTCAGTTGGATCTTAACTTACCTTATTCTTTATATCAACCCACTAAGATACTACCAAGTCGTAATACATCTAATTTTGTGTCTGAAGAACAACAAGTTCTGACCTCATATAATTCTCAATGTTTGGATAAATATTTGATGGGAGAAGATCAATTCATCCCATGCTCACGAAACATCAGCGCTGAAATGCTTGATCACAGTGGCAATTTTATGTTTCTCCTAATAGAAGATAAGTATGGGGATTTCTTATCGCCTTGGGTATCAAGTACATACATTCAACCTGGCAAAGCTAAATCGCCATCAATATCACAAGAGCTTTGCATCAGTTTTATACAATTTACAAGTACAGCGGAAGAAATGGTTGAATCTCTACAAACTTCAGATTTCATTAATACAGAAAATGAGGAAAGCTTTTGGCAAAATATGCCAAAACAATAGGATAACAGTTCCGGCGGACTTTTAATATATCATAGCACGCCAGCAATAATTTGGTTTTATTTTATTTAAAATGCATAATGTCCAGTTTACTACGTTCGAGGATAGCAATATAAATATGAAATTTTGTTCACAATTCTAAATAGAATATGCATAATTAGTTTATTCATCTTATATCTGTAAGATAATAGTGAAAATATCTAACATGCTGAGCTTAAACATCGTTTAAGTTGAACTGAAATTTCTTTTTCAAAGTCTCTAGGTAGATAATGATAAGTGTTGATTTAAAACGAGAAGAGAAACATGATAAAAACAACTAAACTAAAACATAAATAAAACACACTAATCAAAGACGCATGACACAAATATTTATAGTGGTTCACCAATAATGGCTACATCCACTTCCAGCAGGCAATTTCTTTATCGTTTACGAATATGCATTACATGGCTATGCACATGTATATATACAACCATGTTCAGCTACAAGACGAAAAAGAAGGCAATGCGAAAGGTCATGTGACCATTGGGCTTCACATTCCCAACAATCTCCCCCTTAAGTCCAACTGGCACATCCATGCACTGTGAATCCCCTATATTTCCACTTCTACATTTACATTATAACCATGCCCGTCAAAGACTTGAAAATTGCTAGACTTTGCTCACGGACACTAGAAATTAGTCTTTGCCAAAAAAAATCTGAGTCAAAAAACTCATCTACTAATAATTTACCCACAACATTCCCATCCATTAATTTATATTCGGAAACAAAAAAAACATTTCTTCACCAAATAATCCTGCTCCTCGGCTCCCCCTTAACAAAGTGTTAGAAACTAGCTCAAAATCCTTAGACACCAAAAGATTTATTTCATCATGGAGAAGCTCGGAAATCCCAAGGTAATACCTAGGGTCTATCAAAATGATCTCCATCGCTAAAGCCTTGTGGAGCTATTGCACATAAGACAACGCATTTACCAAACACTCCAATGAATTGCAGACTGTATGTAACGTCTTCACTAAATGCACCAAATCATTGCAGACTGTATGTAACGCCTTTACTAAATGATGACAGGCATATATGCTTTTGCAGTCCATACTTGGAACTTTACCGTTTCTAACCTCTGCAACCTCTGCCATATTGGCACTATTATTTACGTGGGCAATTTCCATTAGAGCTCGAATACCTGCTGCTTTAACGTGCTCTGTCTCAGCTCTGGCTGCATGTTGAGGAGTGACAGTGTCTGAATATTCTGCCATCAGAATGTCAGTTACAACATTATGAGCAGCACAACTACCATCAGGAATGAGCCATAAGTACATCTTTTCTTTTTTAATTCCTTCTGGTAAGCGTTGAAGCGCCTTCAAGTTAGCCAGAGGATTATCTGGCACCAAAACCGTAACGGCTGCCACTCTATCGGCCGTTGTGCCCGACTTCAGCGCCATGGACACCATACGCATGTCGCTGCTCTTTTCACTCTTCTCGTCGTACTGCCGGGCCCGCTGGCTTTTCTTCTGCAACAATCCCGCCCATACCGATGCGCTAAAATCAGCTGCGAGATTCGCAGAGCCTTCACCCTCTGCCTGAAGCAATTTGGCTTCCAGTGTAGCTGCATCAGCATACCACGGGCTCGACAATGCACTAGGTTTCCAAGCAAGCCCGGTGATCCACTTCTTCTGGCCATTAAGTGGATTTCCTAATGCCCTCCCTGTCTCTGGGTCCCAAATTCTGAGATCTCCATCTTTGCTCCCATTGACAACCTGTTTCCCATCTGCAAACCACGCAATGCAAAGAACCCAATTTCTGTGCCCTGTGCATGTATATAATGGAGACTTCGTGATAAGATCCCAAAATCGAACAGTTGTATCACCAGAACCACTGTCCAACTGACGTCCATCTGGGCTGAAAGAGACAGATAGCACTGCCTCTGCATGACCAGCAATTGTAGATGAGCACCGAGTAACTGGTCGAATGCGAAAAACAGCTTGGGGCTGGTAGACTATTCGCAACACTTGCTCCACAGAAACTTTATTCTTCAACAAATATGTCCCAAGAGGACCCACAAGTTCCTGGTCAAAAATATAAAATGCATAAGGAAGCTTCTCTTCATTTTTTTAGCAGAGAATTTACGATAGCACCCAATTGAGGTGGGGTAACGTTCTGCGGAAGATGAAACTGTTGTCCGAGTTCATTGCCGTCTGGGTCGGTCAACGTACATAATACACTGTTCTCGGTAGAAGGATAAACACCCTGTTGTTGCTCCTCCGTGAGAAGATGATCATAGTCACTCTCCTCCTTAACAGGGCTCTGAGACGAAACTCGCCGTGACTTAAAGCTAAGCATAACATTATGCATGTCATAAACCTTAGCCTTCCAGTTACCCACCATCTGAGTCTTCTCTTGCCGGCGCCAATTTGACTGCGGAACAAGGAGCGCTCCTTTGAGATCAATACCAGGCCTGTAGACATTAGAATGGGTCATGGCCGAAGCCTCATGAACAACCTCTGCATCCGAGGGAGGAACATATGAGTAAGAAATGTCTATCTTATGACTGGGAGCATAGCCCTGCTCACCGTCCACTTCAGCAATCCCAGAGGGCTGCGTTCTCTGCCCCTCAATCGTTGGATTTAATTTGTCCTCTACCTGTGAATCTCCAGCTCCAGCAGACTCTTTGTCCCCTGCACTTCAATCACTTGACCTTGGGAAGATCGCGGGCAGAGGAGACTCGTGAATAAACAAATCACCATCGTTATACTTATTATTCTGTATAACTTGGGTGTTTCCAGTGGGACTGTTAAAACTGCCAAATTTCTCTCCAGGCAAGCTAGCCACAACATCTTCTGCGCCTCTGTCCAACTCATAATGGATAATATTAACAGACTCTGCAAAGGACACCTTCTTTCGTGTCCAAACATCTACTATCTGAGGTGCTACATCCTTGAACCAGTACTCATTGGAAGCCCCATCAATCCTTCTTATGACACCACCACTAAGACACCCAACTTCGAGGTTTGAAGGCATGGGAGTGGAGCCTGCAATTAATGCATTCCACTCTGCTTCCACTTCTGCAATCTCCAATAATAAATCATCTCCAACCTCATTCTCAGATTTTCCAAAGGGTTTTGGATTACGCACAGCCTTGAGCCAAGGGCTCTCTCTGGCCTCCTTGAGCTCTGTAATCCCTGCGCTCCTGAAATCTGTAGTTGCCAGGCACCCCGAATCTTCTTGTGGTTTCTTTCCACCAAGGGAAAACTTCTTTGTCAACAAGACATATATTTTTGTGAGGAAAGAGTCCTCTGTCAAGATCTAATGGCCCTTCCCATCATTTTCCTCTTCCTGAAACAGGGTCTATTCAAATAACTCCCACTCTTTCTCAAAGTTTTCTTTTTCAACATTCATTATGCAACAAAAAACCTCCAACTTCTGGTCCATACAAATCAGTTGTTCTGTGAGTAGAAAGTTCTCTTCCTTCAACCTCACAACTTTGTCAACTTCATCCTCACTTGCTTCAACATCCTCCTTTTCAGCCAAATGCAGATTCTCAAGAAATTCGTCAATAACAAAATCAATGTCATCATCTTCTTCCTCCATCTCTGCTCAAGCCAAAATGGCTTTGATACCAATTGTTGATTTAAAACGAGCAGAGAAACATGATAAAAAGAACTAAACTAAAACATAAATAAAACACACACTAATCAAAGACGCATGACACAAATATTTATAGTGGTTCACCAACAATGGCTACATCCACTTCCAGTGGGGAATTCCTTTATCATTTACGAATATGCATTACATGGCTATGCACATGTATATATACAACCATGTTCAGCTACAAGATGAAAAAGAATGGAATGTGAAAGGTCATGTGACCGTTGGGCTTCACATTCCCAACAATAAGTTAGTTTGATTCCGTCCTCTATACAGAGAAGTCTAAGATTATCAAGAGCTAGGTCTGATATTTACGTCGGACCAATCCGTAATCCCTATTCAGTATTGTTGATAAAAAATTATACAATAATCTTATTTTCATAAAAAGTTAAGAAAAAATGTTTCTTAAATCAAACACTTCTATTCAAAACATGTGTTGAGCTTAAACATCATTTAAGTTGAACTAAAATTTCTTTTTCAAAGACTCTAGGTAGATAATGATAAGTTAGTTTGATTTCGTCCTCCATACAGAGAAATCTAAGATTATCAAGAGATAGGTCTGATATTTACGTCGAACCAATTTGTAATCCCTATTCAGTATTGTTGATAAAAAATTATACAATAATCTTATTTTCATAAAAAGTTAAGAAAAAATGTTACTTAAATCAGACACTTCTATTCAAAACATGTGTTGCAAATAATTCAAGATACTCAAACCCATAACACAGGAAGACTGAAGCCATTACCTCTTCAAGAAGGAGAGCCTTGAAACACAAGTAAATCTTGAGGAAGATGAATAGCACTAGGACAGTAAAAACGAAAAAAAAAAACTCAGCCAATTTATGTAATCCAAGATATGATAGAATTAGAGAGTCTATAACAATAGCCACCTATTAGTACCCAAAGTTTTTCACTTTTAAATCAAAATAGTAATAGGTCCAAGTATTAGGAGGGTCAACTTGGGATTAAGCAATGCAACTATAATAAAAAAAAATGCTAACTATAAAAGTCCAATTATCTAATTTCATATAGAGCTCATATTTTTAGTCTAGTTTTAATTTATAATTTAATACACTACAAATAATGGTTGTAACCTTCCCATCAATGACATATTTATATGCAAGGCTTACTTCATACACTTTTATAGATGAACATACAACTTGAAGTAAAACCCATTCGTGCGCTTTTATATTCTAATGATATGATCATTAGAGGTTACATGACTTGTAAAGTTCATTAGGATATTTTCTCTATAATTTTTTAATGAAATGGTTTGTATTTTTGTTCATATTTTTGGTAGTGGTGAGAGAGTAGAACACTAAATAATATAGTATTTATTTAATTTGGACTAGACATGCATTATCGATCTAAGATAGCATAGGGAAATGCAACTGGGGCTAACTAGAGAATTAATAAATTATAAGCAACTATGGTTAGATCTTCTAAAGACACACTATAGGCTAGCTCTAAATTTTATTCTTAAGGATCAATGCCTCTCTTGATAAAGGGTTATTCATTAAACATTCTTTAGTAATTGATCTGGAAATAATAGATACCAAATAAAATGTTATAAATGACCTTTTGAGAAGCTTAGAATAAGGTTTAAACTTCATTTTTTATAATAATTTTTTATAAATATTATCTAATATTAAAAGTATAATTGAAATAATCCAATGTATTCTTATGGAATCAGTTAATGTAAATAGATCTACATTAAAATAATCATGCAGTAAAAAAATTCAATGGTTTATATGTACATTGTTATCTCAATAGGATGACAAACACACACACATATTTTTCTATTGTATCTCAATAATAGAAACTAATGCTCTCCATTTACAAGAAGTATTTTTTTCTTTACACCAATCTATACATTTAAGTTATTCAATCTTTCATATTTACATATAGATTATCAAAATAATCTCGTACTCAAAAAATCTTCAAATGGGTTTGCATGCACATTATCATTTCAATATCATGACACACAATTTTTTGGTCATGTCTATTGTATCATATTGATGGAAACCAAGGCCTCTCCAATTTAGTAGAATTATTTTTCCCTCTCAACTAATCCATGTATCCACTTTTGTACCTTTTATACTTGTGTATAGATTATGTCATTAGTCTTTTACCATACAATTTTAGGAATTAGCTCACATTTGTACTCATTAAGAAAGTGGGTAGCAACAAAATAAAAAATGCCTCAAATCGATCATGTAGAACATAAAAAAGAAGGGGAATATCATTCCATATTTATTTTTCTATCAATTATGTTCATTTTACACACATTTTTATTTCAAGAATATGTCATGAATTATTGGTTTTTCATGTCTATTATATCTTAATAATGAAAACTAGGACCTCTCAAATTTAGGAAAAATATTTTTTCTCTCCACTAATCCATATATCTTCTATTTAATTTTTCATATTTATATATGGATTATGTCATTTGTTCTTAACCATTCACTCCGGGACATTAAGAAAGTGGGTGATTCTACCAAAATAGGAACTATCTCAAACATAATTTGTAGAGTGTAGAGAGACAAAGAATATCATTGCATATTTATATTTCAAATAAGCATGCTCAAATATGTCTAACATTATAATAATTTAATTATATTATGTTTTATTTACCAAAATAGCTTGAAGCCCTTATTATTTATAACAAAAAACACCAAATGATAATCTCATTATATCAAAGTAGACACCATGATTATAGGCTACATTTATATCATTCTCATTTTTATAGTTTGGACCCATTGTAAACATATGAAGGAAAAAATGTAAAATAAATTTCATCTAGTGAAAAAGTAGCCTATAACCTTTGCAATATTTTCATACAGAAACTATCAAAACAAAGAGAGACACATTAGAGAAGAAATTAAAATAAACTCACTTGATGATTAAAATCTATTCAAAATAAGAGAGGAATGAAAAGGGAAAAATAACTTGATTAAAATTAAACATCCCCTTTACAATAATGCATTTCTTCTTGGAAAATCCACTAGCTTATTAGAAACAATGCACTAAAAAACAAAGTAAAGTCTGATAGATAGTTTATGGAATCATTTGTGTGAAAACAAAATATCAGTAGTCTGGACCAGGATCCATGATCCATCTTATCGAGATGCAATATAAACTACCCAGTATTCATATAGATTGTAGAAATATAATAACTTAGACTAAAGCCTTGTCTTGTGACTTTGAAAATATTTATTTAGTACTGAAAAAAAATAAAAAATTAGCCACCCTGATAACTTTTAAATCTCTATAATCACTAGTAGAAATCATTTGGAAACTTGAAAAAATGAGCCAAAAATGAGCCCTTGACAAAGAAAACTTGTTTCTACCATGTAAAAGTGGTCAATGGAAGGCTAGGGGTAATGTTACAATGGCCAAAATGATAATAAACAAGACCATGTAGAAAGAAAGAGACATACATTATATAGATCAAAATGGATAGATACATAACACATTTTAAAACCATACATATAACCTTCGATATTTGTAGTTGCTTACATAAGTATGTGAAAGGTATGCTTATCAAAATAATGATGTATGTACATATAAAATAAAGTTGAAAATTAGATATAGAAAATTGTTGGTACTTTTTGTAGATGTGTAGCCATAATGGATTTTGCAAAAAATCTACAAAATATTAGAATGAAAAGTAAAAGAGAGAATAGACAACAAATAGAATGTAGGGAAGGATGTACACGTGGAAAAATTAACATAACATATTATAGTCATAGAAATATAGATATAGGTAAAGTGCCCAATGTGAAAGAAAACATCAAATCTGAAGTATAATTAGAATACATACAAAATATTTAAAAACTAGCTAAACCACTAAACTATAAGTATATAAAAATATACTATTATGTGTTGGTAAAAATAGCTAGAAATAAATTCTACATGTTAAACCTGTAAAAAATTCCATGACCTAGAATAATAGAAAATATAAATAATATTTTTTATCTTAATCAAGAACAACATTAATTGAGGAGTATTTTCCCTATAGATTATTAATACAACTGAGTAGTCCTTTTCCACTCAAGAAAATACATGTGCCAATTGAAACTTAAGAGAAAACAAGGTCACGAGCAATATACCTAGCTTACTACTTGTTCAATAGTAGTACAAAAAGATACAAACTCAAACTCAATATGTCAAAATTATTTAATAAGTATTGAAACTAAAAACATAGAAGAAAGGTCACTCAAAAGAGAATTTAGTTTTTTATATTTAATTTTTTCTCCAATTCATCTCTAGTATAACTTTGTCCTACATTGATGAGGATTTTTAAAAAAATCTATGTGAAGGATTGAGTGAAGTAAATTGAATCACCATAGTGAAGAAATGCTTGAAGAATAGGTCTATTGCTAGAGCTGGTATAAAAAGCTTAATTAAGGACGATTCTACTCTAGGTGTGATAGTCTGACAAATGTACTCTACATGAATGATTTGTGGTAATATGTTTTGTAACATAATTTTTTTTATTAATAATTATAATGCTATAGGTGGAACATATATCTATAATTTTATGACATAACATAATATGACAATCATACATATTCTATCTGCGGTACAATCAATGTTGGCAAATAGGTCAACTTTTGGTTGAATTCTTTGGAATAGATTAGTACTTTAGGATGAAAGTTGAAGAATTAAAAAACTTGTATAGAAGATATTTTGGATGATAAAATGTAGTATATATTAATGTTTTTTTTAATAAAATCTATTAAGATTGGATATATTTTATATGTTCTCTTTAGATTTATTAAGTCTTTGTATAACTAGTGATTTAGGTAGTTAAAAAATAATGCTAAATACAAAGGATAAAAGTTGTAGTGTTTTTCTCTTTATAACAAGAGCTCCAGTGCAACATAGTTCTTGCCAAGTGCTAGCAAGGTGGGTTTGGAATATAGGAGAGGAGGGTGATTTATCATTAGTAAATCTTCTTAAAGTTCACTATAGGTGTCTAAAGCATATAGTAATATAGTGATAATGTAGCCAACCATTGTTCCAGTGTAATATAGTAATAAGGTAGCCAACCACTGTTCTAGTGTAATATAGTAATAAGGTAGCCAACCACTATTCTAGTTATGGACCATTAGTCAAAAAAATTCCTTACCACCTAGTTGATTTCAAAATGATAAATCTATATAATTTATCTATTAATATTATTCAAATCCACATTGAAATATTCACTCTCCATAACTTTACATATCCTTGTCTATTTTGTGTAAATTATCATATCTTCTTTGCATTGAAATTGAATATTTGCACGATCAAGAACCTTTAGTGAAATCCTAAAATTTGTAGATTTACATACCTTCATTTTCCTCTTCTCTTTCTGAAAGGAAGTTACTCTAATGTTTCAGATAGTGCTTCAAATGTGAACATGAAAGAACCATCATCAGAAACATAGAATGAAACTTTGTCTTTGGGATAATCCATTGCAAGCGTAAATAAGACCATGTTTGAGCATGGAAGCACCATCATCAAAAACATAGAAAGAAACTGTCTTTGAAATAATTCATTGCAAGTATAGATAAGATTATGTTTGTAGTATTTAAAGGTGGTTCCTTCTTTTGATCAATAGTACTAACAAATAGATAAAAAATAGAAACTTCAAAAGGTTTACCCTCCTTGTTGTACCTGGGGACCATGGCTAATTTATTTCTAGCAGAATTAGAGTTTGCAATCAATATCCACAAATGTTAGTATATACATCAAAACTTTGTTTCAACAGTGAGTACAATTCATTATTCATGACAATATGGTGCTAAATTCAATCATGAAATGATAAGCATATTTCTAAACTATTCATAAAAGCACAAAAATTATAGAGATTTATTAAAAGGGAGGCTTCCAATCTCCAGGAGACAAAATCTGACCTTTCTCGAGTTATTTAGTTGTAAGTATGAACTCACAACAAAAAAAATTAAATGATACTCACACTAGCATTACTCCTGAAGCCACATACAATTTGATGAGAGGCCAAAGGTCCATAAATTCCTCTTGGGGAAATCCTCTTCATGTGAGAAGGAAGCTCCCATAGATGACATAGATAAATTGACCAATGTGGCAACAATAAAGACAAGTTCAATGTTATCGTAGCTCCCACAATCCCCATTTGGAGCTATAAAAATAGGAGCCATCTCAAAAATAGATAGATAATAAAGGATGCTCCAAACAGCCATGTAATAATTGAACTTTTAATCTATGACTGCAAATATCTTGATAGAAGAAGAGATAAATCATATTGTATGTACAAAAAATTGAAATAGATAGAGAGTTTTCTAGATAGTTGAGCTATTTCATCACCCTGTCCCATCAATTTTGGAATAGGGGTTGTAGAAAAGTATATTTGTAGTAGTAGGGATGAAACCACAAAAAGAACAATCCACAAGAATTAAATATACACTCCCATTATGTGATAATTTTTATCCCCAAAGGCTTGTCCACATAATATCTCTAAGGTGCTACCCATACCTAGCTGCAAGACAATTCAATGGATTTGTAATTAAAATTCAATAAATTATCTCAAGCTTTCTAATAAATCTATTAGCAATCTATAACAATTGTAAATAATAAAGAGTAAAACTATATTATGGAAATACACAACAAGAATGCTTTGTTCTAGTAATGAATAAAAACAAAATCCCCAAAACAGGGTAGACACAAAAGATGAAGAAATATGCAAGAAACTTCTTGCTTCTATTCAACATAATCACTTCTAGAATGAAAAATAAACTTTCAACTATCCTGGGATGCATACAAACTTCTACGAGCTTCTCAATGCTCTTACAAGATTATCTGAAGCAATCACTGCTTAACAGAATTATCCTTTTACAACTGCTATTGCAAAACTTCTCTGATAAAAAATATAGTATTTCAAATGCTCATCTTGTGAAGTGAACATAAGGGTCACTGCGAGTGTTCTTTAGTAAAAGGAGGAACTCTTGTGTGTCTAGTGTATTTGTACACAAGCAAAATTTAGGTCATTCTATCAACTATGCTTTGATGCTTATGTTAACTTGCTAAGTCAAAAGGAATAGGTGTTTAGGTTATTCTTGCTTCTTGTGCCTTAATGCTTACACCTCATTCCGACAAATCTAAGACTAATGTCATATTCATATTCTCATGATTGCAATGTTAGTGAGGGTTGTATGGCATTCTATGACTATCCATTACTAAAAACTCTATGATGATAATAAAATAGGCCCAACAACCAAGTCCTAGGGATTGCATCTAGCTTAGGCTTGATTTTCATTCTAGGCTTGCATTGAGATGGTATTTTGATGCTCACTTCATTGTTCTCTTCTAGATCTATTCACCTAGGTTTCTCATCTTCTATCCCTGGTTCATCTCAATTGTACAAGTGTTTGGCACTCGCTATCAATCTTCAAATATTATTTTTGTTAGTACATGTCATGTATAGAAAATTCCTTCACGAGGTGATTAGTACCATATACATTGCATTTCCATTGCATTCACAAAGTGCATTATCCATAAACTCATATACATACATTTTACATCTACATATCCATATACATGTGCATTTATTATAAGCATAAATCAAATCATACATTGCACTTATTCATCTACCATCTACTATTACATCATACATTGCATTTCATTTTTCATATATATAAAAAATTAAAACATGTGCATTTCAATATTCATAAAGGAATCATGTGCATCTCATATCTACTCATCTAATAATTTAGGACACATCTCATAAAGCATAAATATTTGAAAGCAATATATATAGAAGTATAATGATGCCAAAAGTCAAGCTCATATATATCAATCAACTGTTAGTACAAAAGAATGGTTCTACTCGAGCAGAGTTTTCCAAAAATAGAGTAGTACATCAATGTATGTATCAAATCATGACCTAACTTTGACCATCACAACCTAGAGGAGGTATGGGTAGTGGTCCCTAAGGAGCAGGACCCTACGGTGGTGCTTGTGGAGGGGGTCCATGTGGAAATGATGGTGCTCTAGTATACTCTAAAAACTACAGAACCTGGTTTGCTAGCTCTGGTACTCATCCAATATAAGATGCATAATAGTAAGCTTCCTGGGCAGCCTCATATTTGGCCTCAATCTATAGCCTAGCCATACCATCTCATAGCTCTTGGATCTCTTTTTCCCTCTCTTCTATCTATGTGTCTCAGATAGCAACCTATTTATCTCAATCCGCTAACTTTGTCTAGACCTATCGTACCCTCTCCCAGCTCCTCTGCAGTACCTCTTGTAACTACACAACTTAATCTCCTAGCGGTGGTCCCTATGTAGCCTGATCTTGAATATAAATATCCTCAACTTGTGCCTCCTTGTCAAGAGGCTGGTGTTGTGTATAATTTGTCCTCTACCTAGTAGATCAGCCCTATGTATCACTAGGACTTGCACCTATATCTAAACCCATTTGTCTCGAAGGAATGGGGGTCTCCCCCATCCTCAGACTCAGCACCCTCTACTATTGTGGTACCTAAAGCTATGGTACTTACTGCTATTGTGGTATTTTCTATTTCTATGTTACCTAAAGCTACATAGGTTGCTGCTATACTACCTACTATACCCTTTGGCCCATACCAATAAGGTCTATAAAATGTAGCTATTGGTGTGCTCGAAGCTCAACCTGATAAGATGGGGTGACACCTAGATCTGTAACATTCACCAGATAATCCCACCGAGATGGTGGTACTCATGTCACAATCATGGAGCATCCCTAATCTAATCTTAGCCTCCAAACCTTCTTCACCTCATCGGCAAAGAGGGCATAAGCACAATACTCCTGGGAGACGTCCTATGGCCTCCCAAACTACTGTAAGACCTATGTGAGTGGGAAGCGCTTAATAATGTTGATAGTACACCTATCATAGGATGTGAGAAGAACATATGTGGGAGCTCATGTTGAGTGTCATCCCACACCTCAATCGCCACCCATGGCTACCATATAACTACAACCATGTCATCTAGCTGCCCGCGCCACTACTCTATCTTACCCAGAAATGGCTAGATCATAGGTCTGACGTACATGTATATGTAGGGCTCTAGTGAATTAATGGTATCATGAAAAATTAGCCTACATACGGGAAGGTTCTCCAAGGCCTAGATTTGTAAGACAAAAACACCTACCGCCATACTCGTGGCACCTCAATACACAACCTTGTGCATCTCATGGCACATCTATGTAAGAATGCACTCACCCCACCCAAATCTCATTGGTGGTACCTCCAACATCCTCTATAACATGTGACCCTAATCACACTCTAGATCATGTTGTCCTTGGTCATGCATCAGATAGCAGCCCAGATACACTACTAGAACAATGACTAATCTATGCCCTTCTCCATACTAGCTGATGAGATCCTTCCATGTGATGGCCTGACCCATCACTATATCATCTTGAAATAGGGCCCTCAGTGAAAAAGTGCCATCTCTCGGCTGCGTATCATATTGTACATGAGTATTGTGAAAAGGTATCCTTAGAATCCTGTATATATCCTCAGGAGTGACTATCATCTCCCCCTGTGACAAATGGAACGTGTTCATCTTTGAGTGGAAATGCTCAACCAGTGTTCCTAATAGTCTGTGATTTACCCAGATGTCAGGTATATCACTCATATATGATAAACCTAATCCATCAATGTGCATGCCCTCTGCATCATCTAGATTCCACACTATCTCTCCTATGAATGGATGATGAGACCAAAATAGGATGTCTAGAAAGTCAACCTATAAAGCAAGTGACAACATTCAATTAGTATCTCAATTATGATTTTTTTTTTTCAAAGCAATAACAACAAGGGAGGCTATGCATCTATCCAAAATATGACTTTGGGATGCTCTAATTGGCTGATTTTATGAAAAATTGGATGAAGACTCTACAAGTTGTGGTAGATTCCCATGTGCAAAAACTATTATCCTATGGGATATTTCTCTTTCATGTGAGATAGGATCTCTGCTCGCATGAAATTTCATCACTAGGGATGAAGTCTCACACGGTATCGCCGTGCACCTCGCATGAGCTAGCGGAGGTGCCCCGTGCAAGGAAGTCCTCTTTAGGGCCTTTCTCACATGAGGGGTGGCCTAGGTCTACATGATGAAACTATTCCCTCATGTGATATTTGACAAGAAACTCCTAATTTGACATAAAAAAAGAAAATCTATCCTAGAAAGAGATAAAAATTGAAATGCAAGCTGAGTTTTCGACTACTTACAGGTGCGTCATACTTCAGTGGCTAGTTGTTTCATTAGGACTACTCAAATTAATGTAAACTCACTGGCACATTCTCCATCTCTCTTGAAGCTCTCAAATTTGCTAAAGACAAAAGTGAATAATGAATTGAAAATGACCCCTCTGTGTCTTATATAGCTTTTGACCTAATTTTCAAAAGTGCTCTATTTTGTGCAAAAACTTCACCCTTGGCTAAATCGACCATCTTGAATCAATTTTCAGGATCAAAATCAAAATCTAACATCTCTAGATAGCTCAAAATTATGTTTTAAATTTCTAGGATCAACATGATTAGATGCTTGTGCACTCGACCTTCTGGTGACATTTTCTTGCCAGAATCTTATCTCATCATCATTTTCTCGAGATATTCAATGTTTTCATCAAATGTCAACCATAGTTAAATCTAGTTAACTGTAGTCAAATGTGGTAAAAAAGACCTCCATATTGCTCCAAATCACTTCTCCATCTTCTCAATTTTTCTATGATCTATTATGAGTTCCTCTAGGTCTTCAATTTTATCTATATCTGCAACCTTTTACTGTCAATCATATTTCTAACGTGTCATCTTTTGATTTCACTCCTGAGGGGGCAAGATGATTACATCATTGAATCTTTTTGAATCATTCTCAAATTAGTCTGATCTGAATCAAAAGTTCTCATCACTTGGGGCATGCTTAGTTTTTTGTACCTCGTGGTAAAAAATGCATGTTCCATGATCTCTCATTGCTAGGAGCATCTTTGTGCCTCATATCTTGTCATCTTGTCATCTATCTTTTAGGTATCTGAGCAATCTAATGTGGATCATTGAGGATCAAACTTCATTCTAGAGATGGTTATCGAAATGTCATTAGGTATTGGGGCAATCTAACCCTAATCCCTGAAAGTCAAACTTCATTCTGGAGATGGCTTTCAAAAGATCTTTTTTTTTAATGTTATCTGG
Source organism: Chamaecyparis obtusa (assembly GCA_027943335.1). Lineage (NCBI taxonomy): Eukaryota > Viridiplantae > Streptophyta > Pinopsida > Cupressales > Cupressaceae > Chamaecyparis > Chamaecyparis obtusa. The sequence goes on from BSBK01009200.1 coordinate 181,912, forward strand.
GCAATCTAACCTATATTTCAAAGAACTAAGCTTTGATTTGGGGATAGTCCTAAATCTACATCAGTTATCATTTAATCAATATGTATAGGGGCAATCTAACCCTAATTCCTAAAGATTGAGCCTCATTTTGTGGACAATCTTCCTTCATGTGGTAATCTGACCGTTGTCTTCGTAATCTAACTTAGACTTCGGAGAATCATGCTTCATTCTGAATTTAGTTCTGCAACTCGATCTCACTATGGTCTTCACAATCTGACTTAGACTTTGGAGAATCATGCTTCATTCTGAAGTTCATTCTACAACTTGATTTGGTTAGTGTCTTGGCAATCTAGCCTCGACTTCTGAAACCCTCATCATTTGTCACATTAGACTATTCTTTAAATCAACGTGTTGCTCAAACATCAATTCAAAGAGGGGTAAAATGTAATACGCCAAAATTGACACCTCACAATTCTAATAAATTTTGGTGCATTTCTCCAAATTTCTACATCATGGAAGTCCTATTGTACTAGGCAATTCTCTCTCCCAATTGACTTTATTAGACTTGCTGTCAAATGGAAAAAGCCCTAAATTTGAATTAATCATACACTATATTTAATTCCTAAATATTCAAGATTTATTGGCTAAATAATCCCTATGAATGATTAATTTAATTCTAAAGTCCTAGTGCTTTTAATTAAATTAATTCCACCCTCTTTACCTAATACACATCAAAGGAATTAAATAATTATTTAGCTCTTTGAATGGAATATCCCAATTTGAATTTAATTATTCAAGAAATTGAAAAAGCCAAACATGTGGCAATACTTTATTTTATTTATTAAATAATATCTCCAGTTTGTCTCACCTTCCTCCAAGGAGATGAAGAGTTAGTCATTTCTTTCCAAGAAACTCTTCATCCTTCACCCAGGCTATTCTATATTATTAACCTCTTTTTCCTCATTTGAGGAGGCAATTTTGAGAGCACTAAAGCTATAGCAAATTTTTGTCTCACTTTCATATTTCTCAAAGCTTTGATAATATTGCATTTTAGGATATCTCATTTTAGCATAATTTTGCACTCTCATGTTAATTAGTTTTCTTACTATGTTTTAGATTAATTCTCATCCTTCATCTTCAATCTTCTTAGATCACTTTACATCTTTATTTCTAGATTAAAATCTACATTCTCATTCTTAGTTTAATTGCAATTCAATCATTTTATTAGCATCTTAAAATCCTCCATTTTAGCTTGGGCTATGGTTGTTGGGCTCTCAAATCTGAGAGTAATTCAAATACCCCATCTAAATAGGAGGTAACATGTCACTTCATTTATATTTGTGAAATGAGTAATTCATACTCATCTTCGTAATTTAGCTTATAAACAATGACCATGTTGAGTCTATGGTTGAATTATAGGTCAACATTCAGACATAAACAATTAGCTCCTTCTTTATGCCATTATGCTTGCAAAAATTTACAAAAATATTGGAGGTATATTTCCCCCCTCTATCTGACCTTAGGACATTAAGATTTTTTCCACTTTGATTTTCAGCCTGGGCTCTAAACTCTAAAAACTTATCAAAAGCTTCAGATTTATTTTTCATAAAATAAACCCATGTTCTACGACTGAAATCATCTATGAAAGTTATAAAATAAGTACTCCCCCCATTGGAAGTGATTTTCATAGGGCCAACTAAATCTGTATGCACCAATTCTAATGGCACTTTTGCCCTTCTAGAGTTTCCATAATTAAAGGGAAACTTATGTTTCTTACCCAAAATACAAGCCTCACACTTGATACTAAACTCTTTAATATATGGTAAATCATCTACCATTATTTTCTTGGATAATAAATTTAAACCAACATAGCCAAGATGTCCATACCTTAAATGCCATAGCTTGGAGGGGTCTTCAATCATGCTCTTGAAAGATGATTGTTGTACTATTGTACATTCTTTCTTGGGAGGTGCAACTACTGATTGTGAAGAGAAACACATCTCTACCTTCAATGGAAACATTCGATTCTTTGTCATTTGAACTGCTACAACAATTTTCTTACTCTCATCCTTCTCATAAATAACACATTGGTCATTATCCATCATCACTTTATAATCATTATGAGTGAGTTGTCCAACACTCATTAAATATTGCTTTATACCCAAGGCAAAGTAAACATTTTGAATTTCTTGTTTCTCATCTTGCTTGGTGTGGATCATAATAGATCCTTTGCCCACAACTAGAACAACTCAATTTTTCCCCATTCTAATTTCAGACTTTATATTTTTATAAATGAAAGAAAAAAGACTTTCATTACCACTCATGTGATTACTAAAACTGCTATCTAAATACCAGACTTCAGGGCTGCCTTCTTCACCAACATTGCATATGATAAAGGTTGTGGGATTATTTCCATCACACACTTTCATATCAGCCACATTTTCACTTGGTTTTGACTGATTACTTTGTTTTTTCCAGCATTCAATAGAATAATGCCCAAATTTATGACAATTACAACATTCAATATTACCTTTGTCTGAGCTATTTTTCTTCATACCTCCTTTGGAATTATTCTAAGAGCTTCTAGCTCCCTCATTTGTGGTTGCTTATTCTAAGCTTTCTCCTCGAGCATTTTGTTGTCCATAGTTACCATGACCTCTACCTCTTGAACTTCATCCAAAATTGTTTCTTCCTCTTCCCTTGCCTCTTGCATTGGCTTGAGCTCTGAAGGCTTGTTCTTGAGAAGAATTTGTAGACCTATAAATGCAATGCTCATGGGTTTCGAAAGAAGCCATTAATTCATCAATAGTCATTACTGAGAGATCCATTGCCTCTTCAATGGAAATTACTAGATTATCAAATTTTGAGGGCAGACTTCTCAAAACAATTCTACTATTCTTTGCTCCTCTATGGTTTCTCCATTGGTTCTCAACTAGTTTATCAAACCAGAGAGTCTTGAGATGAAATTTGAAATGGACTCATTGTCCTTGATAAGAAAAGTCTCAAACTCTCTTCAAAGAATTTGGAGCTTTACTAAATGAACTTTTTCAGTCCCTTTAAAACTTGTGTGAAGAATATCCCAAGCTTCTTTGGAATAATTAGTTGCTGCTATTCTAGGAAATATTGGCTCTGTCAAGGAAGTTTCTATCAAGATCAAAGCTTTTGCATCTTTCCTCCTTGAATCCTTCAACTAAGTCTTTTTATTATTTATGAGGGAAGAAAATAGAGCTAGGTCAGTCACATCAGTAAATCCATTGACCACAAGCTCCCACAAGTCACTTGCTGTCATAACAGTCCTCATCTTATTATCCCAAACATCATAATTTTGTCCATTGATGGACAGTGGCTACTGCCAACTCTTTCCTACATCTCCAGCCATGTCTCCTGTGTAAGATAAACAAATACTCTAAAAAAATAAATGCCCAAACTCACAAGGATTGAGGGCCAATAAGCTCTGATACCATGTACAGAATAAAGAGTAAAACTATATTCTCAAAATACACATGAAGAATTCTCTATTGTAGCAATGAACAAATACTAAATCCCCAAAATAGGTTAGACACGAAAGATGAAGAACTATGTAAGAAACTTCTTGCTTCTATTCAAACTAATCACTTCTACAATTAAAAATAAACTTGCAACTATCGTAGGCTGCATACGAACTTCTACGAGCTTCTCAATGTTCTTACAAGATTATCTGAAGCAATCACTACTTAACAAAATAATCCTTTTACAACTATTACAAAACTTCTCTGATAAAAAATAGAGTATTACAAAAAAGTTTAACTTTTTCTGCTGCATACAAAAGAGAAATTACATCCATGTATCTCTATGGAAGAATAAATATATTCTTCCCTTTATAGAAAATTTATTGTCCAAAGGAAGAAAGAATAAGTCCAAGGAAGAAATCAGATTTCCCAAAATCTGATTTCAACTTATCTCTCAAACTCCACAGAAAAAAACTTTATTAAATTAAAAGTAAAATAAAGAGGCTTCTAGACAATCGGATTTAATTCTGAAAATTCAACAACAATTACAATACAACAATTATCTCTTGAAGATGGATCTAGGACAAGAAATAAGAAAATAAAGATTTACATTATCTTGCCTGGTGATTGTGAAGCATATAAAAAAAAAATTAAAGGAAATAGTAACATTTAAATTCCATTTTGTATGTACATCATCACCATTCAGACAACTCAGGTTGATAAACTAGAGGAGATCTCATTTCTTTATTATAGAAGTGCATGTAGTATTTCTTTTGCAAACATTCCTTAAAAATGTAACTATGGTTTTTATCTTAGGACAATCATCTTTTTGTTTAAGAGGGAATGGCAGAGTATGGATTTTGTGTAATTTCTATACAACATGAATGTTATGTAAATGGTAAAAAATATGCATGTTGAAAAGTATAAATATTTTATAACATGGAAATTGGTGGTGTATTCAAAAATCAATGTCGTTGTGAGCTTTGTCACTATTTACACCTATGAATAATATGAAAAAAGCATGATATGGGGTTATATGAGTTCTAAAGCTTATACCAATTCCCCTTTGACCTACAAAACAATCTTGTGTTGAAGCTTTACAATAGTACCAATCTAAGCCACACAACAAAATTGTCTTTGCCACTCTGATCTACAAAACAACAATGTGATAGTTAAGAGTGATGTATAGGGGTTTATGCCCTTTTCTAACAAAATAAAAGATGATCTAAATGGTAGTTTGTGTTCTTCTAGCTTCCTATTGTGAGGTGTTAATCTTTTGAGAGCTTATTGCATATGAAATGAATATTTATCTTGTCATTTTAAAGCTAGTCCTATTTTCTAATTCCCATCAATATATTAGTCATTTGTGGAAATGAACATGAAGTTTGTCTCCCTTTTCCTAAATTTACTATAATTCTGGAGAAAATTATGTGAATAATTTTTCTATTAACATTTTGGATTACACTATACCATCCTTGATAATCTTTCCTTATATTGATAATGGATCCCAAATATTGATGTAAAAAATATTACATGTTTATTTGCATAAATATATTAAATCATTTATGTTGACTTTGGGCTTCTTTTTCCTTCTTGAAAGCCCCCAAACAATTGGATTTGTTATATAAAAGAAATAACTGAAATCATGAAATCAAATTTCATTCAATGGGGACAACAAAATTGACTAGATTGTTTTAAAAAAAATTAAGAATATGGTAGCAGTCACAAACTATTGTTCTCCACTATGAGAAATCATATCCTCCTTCTAACTAGTGGTCATTTAAAATATTAAATGTTGGAATTTTATTTTTTTAAGATATTAAATGTCGGTAGTTGTATTTTTTAATATTTTGAGTCATTGGTAAAAATATGAACTTGAAAAACTCAAGAGAGAAAGAGGAATGCATAGAAGTAGGGATTAGAATTGTATGAAGAAAAGATACATAGAAGTAAAGTCATTGGTGGCATGAAATAAGGCTGAGGAGAAGTAAAGAAAGAGGAAAGTAACAGAATACAAAATAACACCATAGAACAACAATAGTGTATATATATATATATATATATATATATATATATATATATATATATATATATATATATATATATATATATATATATATATATATCACTATTGTGGGACCATGACCATATGGTCATGGTACCATAATAGTGTATATATATATCACTATTGAGGGACCACGACCATATGGTCATGGTCCCACAATAGTGATATATATATATATATATATATATATATATATATATATATATATATATATATATATATATATATATATATATATATATATATATATATATATATATATATATATATATATATATATATATATATATATATATATATATATATATATATATATATATATATATATATATATGGGTGGTCCCACAATAGTGTGTCCACTTTTTGGTCAACTTGGATGTGGAGATCAATATTATGAGAAAAAACTTCACTTTCGAACACCTATTGCCGCAAACCTATTAGGAATTTTAAGATGATGTAAACTAGAGTCTTTCATAATTTTCTTTCTAGTTTCTAAATATTTTTTTTAAAAAATTTGTTTAAATTCATTTTTCCTTCTCCTTTGAAAAGTGGTATGCATGAAAAAACTATGTTTTTAAGGAGTTACTATCACTTGGATCAGCATAAATGTTTTTCTAAATATGATAATGATGTAATTATTTTGAGATTATATTTTTAACTTCAATATCTATAGGATGCAATTTGTTTCATCATTTTGGGTCAATATTTCATAGTTTATTGAGTTCTAAAGTGACATTAACTGTATTTTAGACATAAGGTCACTTGGATTGCTCTAACTTGATCTGTGTATATCGAAATTCATTATTTTTTAAAGAAAGGTAACACAAATACTCCTTTCCTACATATTTTTCATAATTATTTTTTTGTAATTTACTATTTTTCCAAAACTCTTGAAGAGATAGGTTGTTGAATGACCAAACAAACTATGTTTAGTTAAAGTAATATTTAAAAGTGATAATGAACTCAATATGTATTAAAATTATATTCATTAGAAATCTTGTTTTGAATAGCATCATTTGACATCATATGTTTGAAAAAACCATCTTGTCTTGTCCTTGTCTCAGACCTTGAAAGACCATTTTTTTGTAGTTCACTTTTTTTCCAAGTGAAAATTTTTAATTTAGGGGTCTTCGACGGAAGACCTCCTTCGCATGAAGATAGATGAGGGGATTTGTTCAAATGGTCTTCACACAAAGACCCCAATGTGAAATGTCCAATGGACAAACACCCCGCCAAAATTTTTCCCAGCCTACTTCGAGCGAAGTAGATCAACTAGTTATGAGTTTGTTTGTTTTTTAAAATTAGAATGGAATAAAACAAAAAAAAAATTATTTCTATTTTCTACCGAATTGCAATATATTAATTAACTTTTTCTATTTGTTTTTCTTGTTGGAGATTTGTCGGCAAGCCAGTGCTAACTGTATGTTTGTCATTGATGACAACATATGGTAAGTAGCATGCATGAAAAACTTATGCATTAAGATTTTAGTATATGAAGCATGGACATGTCATCAACATGATATCATGGAAATAGGGTTTAACTATTAGTACATACAATTATATAACAACTTTTCTCAGTAGTGTTCTTGATAGAGTTACAGGCAGTGTTCTATGAATGATTGTCTATACAGTTATCATGGAGCCTTATGCATTTCGATATGTGATGAAGACATATTAGTGATGTTACATTCATTGACGTAGAGTCTAATAATTAGTAGAAGTGAAGCTATGTAGTCACTATTCACCAATGCAATTTCCTCTGTTTATTTAGAAGAGTTGACAAAGATTATATTAGTACATGAGTTACACCTATCATTACCATATGTACCCTTGGATTAGTGATTGGAGAAGAGTTAAAAATTTTTGGTTAATATTGCATGATGTAATTCATCTTGAGGAGAAATTTTGAGTTAATTTCGTAGAGCTGACAGTGTGTAGCGTGCGTCTACACTTATTGTCTTAGATAGGTCCTAGTTTGTGATGCGTTCTTAGTAGAGCCAACAAAATTATTATTGGAGTATGTTATAGTTTTTCTAATATGATTTCAAGGTGGTTCTAACAGGCTGACTTGATTATATCATTTAGAGGAAAGATATTTAAAGGCAGTCATTTGTGATTTCTATGGTCTGGTTTAGTATTGATTATGAAGAGCAGAGAAGAGTGTGCAAAGTGTTGAGCCATCAGTAGAAGGTCTATGTGACCAAGTAGAGAGTTTGTGCTATACATTGGAACTAATCCGGACAAAAGGTCAAATCATAGCTCACCAAGATCTAGATATAGTGTGAATCTGTTATTGAGAATGTTCTAACCTTCACCCCTTTGAGTAGTGTGCTCTCAGACAGTGCATCCTCACCCCTAACAGGGTTATTTGTAAAAGAGTCTTAACAGGGTCAAACCCTTGACTAGGTCACTATACTAAATGTATGGTAAATATGACTCCTAACTGGGTTAAGGATCTTCTAACAAGGATCATAAAACACTAGTGCATATTATTAGTGGGTGTCAATTCCCACTAGAGTTTTTGCCTATTTGGGTTTCCCCGTAACCAAAATATTGGTGTTGTGTTCAAGTGTTCTTTCATTTTGTTTATGATTTATGTATAAGTACACTTAATTGCATAAATAATTGAGAGTTGTAGATAACTAATTCACGCCCCCCTCCCCCCCCCCCTCTCAATTATCTCTTGGGACTATTCCTAACAATTGGTATCAGAGCCAAGTACCTCGAAAATAAATTTTAATAGCTTGAGGTTGATTAGATGGCATTCTTTAGAAAATAAAGTCCTAAGTTTGATGGAGAGAATTATTTTGACTGGAAGAAGAAGATGGTGACACATTTGCAATGCATTTATTTTGAAATGTTTGACGTAACTATCAAAGAAGTCAAGATCCCTACTTTAGAAGACCTTACAAAGGATGATGCTACTTACAAGCATAAAGAATTATTCCATCAGAATGAAATAGCCAAAGAATGCCTTATGAGTGCCCTATCTGTTAGTGAGTTTTCAGAGATAAAGAAAGGAGACACAATCCACAAGATATGGAAGCACCTAGAAGACATTTTTGAGGGAGATAAACAAGAAAATGATGCACGCATAAAAAATTGGAAGAATAGATACAACACATTAGAGATGCTACCTAAAGAAAACATCACTGCTTCCAACCAAAGGATTAATGAAGCAGTTGCAGGAATCAGGAGCAATGGCAGAGAGATCTCCAAAGAAGACATTATAGATAAGTTAATGACCACTCTCATAGAAGAGTATGAAAACAAGATCAACATCCTTGATGAGACCTTGCAGCTTACATAAAATTTCAAAAGAGATACCTTGATTAACAAAATTTCATCTTTTGAGATTTCAATATTGAAGACAGAACCTAAAAGTGAGGTAGCTTTCAAAGAATCAGTCCATGGCAAGAAATCTGCAAACACTTCTGATAATTTTGATGATGATGAAGAAGAGAAAGCACTAGATGATTTCATTGCTATGATTTATAAAAGAGAAAAGAAAGGAAAAGGGAAACATGAACATCAATTTCCATTTAAGTGCTTTTCATGTAATAATATTGGTCACTTTGCATCTAAGTGTCCTACAAGAGCTAAAACGTTCAAAAATGATGAAGGGTGCTCCCCTTAATACCACAAACACATAACAGAAATAGAGAAACAACAACAATAATATGCAAGAACAAAAAATTGGCTTCTTATTATCTCCACAAATGTGGAATTACAAACTTTCAAAATTACAATATGCAAAGCCACATGGGCATTCCCTTACAATATTCTGTAGGACAAAGCCTCGAATCAATGCCCAGATCTACTCCCAGAACTGCCCTAAACAACACTACGGGCCTTCTTTATATAGGCAATTTCCACCGCCCAAGAAGGTTCTAGAAATTTAGCCCTTAGGGCCAACCAAACTTAGAATTATTTTATTTTACAATTTATTACATCAAATTCAGCTCAAAATGAGTTTTGAAACCCAAACAGAAATTTTGAAGAAAAATTATTTTCTGCCATTTCAGGTGGCCCGACTTTTGGAGACCATAAGTCATCACCAGTAGACCCGATTGACTATTATAACCCCATTTCAGAAATGCCACGAAGCGCTCTACAGGCTTAACTAGCGCAAAATTTCTTTCACCCAAATTTTCAACCTCATCCGGGGCCTCTAAAGCCTTCAAAACTGAGTTCAAAGTTTCTGTACCCTGCTGCCAATACCGAAAATCTTCAATATCTTCAAAACTACACCTGATCTAGCCATGAAACTTTGTTGGCAGGTTGATATGATTGAGATGAACCTCCATATGTAAAATTAGACATTTCGAGATCGTAAGACCAACTTACTAAAAATAGCAAGTTTCCATAAATAACAACTCTGCACAAGGTAGCCCTTATTGAATACAAAAACAGAAATATTTTTGGGTGATGCAAGATTGCTCTTACACCCAGGATGCTCCTGCATCAGACACCCGGGGTAATTTTGAGAAGTGACCCTGTCACGACTCAGGTGTGTAGAGGAAAACCAAGATGGTTAACCTCCTCCTTTGTTAGCCATGATGAATCTTCAATAGGTCATCCTTTCCATTTGACCAAATACTCTTCATATGTCCTGTTCCTTGTGCTTCTACCAACATGACTGTCCAGTATGTCTTCAATTTCCTTGATATCTGAACTGGTTGCTGGAATACTCCACTGTGCTGCTGCAACCTCATCTTCAATAGCTCCTTCATGATACTCTGTCAAATCTAAAATGTTAAACACTGGTGAAATATTCAGCTCAGTAGGCAATTCTACCTCATATGCATTTCTTGAATCATGCTTCTTTAGTATCTTACATGGCCCAAACTTCTTCATTTTCAATTTGTTGTATCTACCAACCGGAAATCACTCCTTCCGCAAATGAACCATGACTTCATCTCCAACCTAAAATTTCTTATGCCTCCTTTTCTCATCTGCCTTAGCCTTATACTGTGCATTCATCTTGGTAATATGCTTCCTCACCTCCTCATGGATGTTCTTCAAGTGTTCTGCAAAATCCTTAGCTTCAGCACTACTTATTTCTCCTTTATTTATCTTTTTCAATTCAGATGCATTTCTTGGACTACTCCCATATACAATCTGGAATGGTGATTTACTAGTGCTCCTATTGACAGAATTATTGTATGCAAATTCTGCCTATGGTAAAATCAAATCCCATCCTGTTGGCTTGTCTCCAACCAAACATCTCAGCAAATTTTCCAAACTCCTATTCACCACCTCTATCTGTCCATCAATCTGTGGCTGATGTGATGAACTAAACTTCAAATATGTCTTCAACTTCTTCCACAATGTACGCCAGAAATATCCAACAAACTTAGTGTCCCGATCTGAAACTATGGTCTTTGGCAAACCATGTAGTCTCACTACCTCTCTGAAAAATAATTCTGCTACATGAACAGCATCAGTAGTCTTCTTGCAGGGAATGAAATGTGCCATCTTTGAAAATCTGTCAACCACCACAAAAATTGAATCATGTCCCCGCTGAGTCCTCGGTAAACCAAGAACAAAGTCCATGCTAATATCCTCCCAAGGCTTCTCTAGTACAGGTAATGGCTGATACAACCTTATATTCTGCTTCACTCCTTTCGCCATCTGACATACTCTGCAACTCTGTACAAACTTCTTCACATCTTGCTACAACTGTGGCCAATAATAATTTTCACTAACCAAAGCAAGAGTTTTATCACGACCAAAATGTCTAGCCAATCCTCCGCTATGCTTCTCCTTGATGAGATTCTCCCTCATAGAACTTCTTGGAATGCACAACTGACTCCTTCTGAATAATATATCATCCTGAATAATGAAATCCAGCCACTTCATTATGTCTAGAGTAACAGGTTCTTTACAAGCTTTCAAGCTTCACCAAAATCAAGATCCTCTGGATACAAATTCTTGAGTTCCTTGAACCCAACCACTTCAATCTACATTTTTGTCAGCAATAGTTACCTTTTTCTAAGAGCATCTGCAACCCTATTAGACTTTCCCCTCCTGTGTTTCAAAACAAATGTATAACTCTGCAAAAACTCAACCCATTTCAAATGTCTTTGATTCAACTTTCCTTGACTATTCAAATATTGCAAAGCTTGATGATTAGTATACAAAACAAACACTTTAGGAAGCAAATAGTGTCTCCACTTCTTCAACGCCTGAACTATAGCATAAAATTCTTGATCATAAACATAATATTTTCTCTTGACATCATTCAAATTCTCACTGAAATAAGCAATAGGTTTACCTTCTTGGCTCATAACAGCTCCTATTGCAGTACCACTAGCATCACAATCTACTTCAAACACCTTATTAAAATCTGGAAGTGCTAAAATAGGTTGTTTTGTAACTTTTTGTTTCAACAATTGAAAACTCTTTTCTGCCCCATTAGTCCACTTAAACTCTTTTCTATCCGCTCTCATTGTTTTAGTCAAGGGTCCACAAATACTGCTAAAATTTTTGATAAACTTTTTGTAAAAGCTAGCCAAACCATGAAAAGATCTTACCTCAGTAGCACTCCTTAGAGTAGGCCATTCAAGGATAGCCTGTACCTTCTCTGGGTCCATTTTTAGACCTTCTACTGAAACTACAAACCCCAAATACACTAACTCTTTCTTCACAAAACTACACTTCTTTAAATTAATCAACAATTTCTCATCTGTCAACTTCTCAAACACCATATGAATATGCATCATATGTTCCTCCAATGTCTTGCTAAAAATCAAAATATCATCTAGGTAAACAATGAAAAACTTACCCAAAAATTCTTTTAGAACCTCGTTCATGAGCTGCATGAAAGTGCTCGGTGCATTGGTTAGCCCAAAAGGCATGACTAGCCACTCATACAGTCCTTCCTTTGTCTTGAAGGTAGTTTTCCCTTCATCTCCTTCTCTGATCCGAATCTGGTGATATCCACTCTTCAGATCTATCTTTGAGAAATACACAGCTCCACTGAAACAATCCATAATATCATCCATTCATGGCAATGGAAACCTATACTTGATTGTAATCTTGTTTATTACTCTGGAATCTGTACACATCCTCCATTCTCCATTCTTCTTTGGTGCTAATACCACTGGTACAGTACAGGGACTTAGACTCTCTTGGATCAACCCCTTCTACAATAAATTGTAAATCGAGGTTATAATAGTCAATCGGGTCAACTAGTGATGACTTATGGTCTCCGAAAGTCGGGCCACCTGAAATGGCAGAAAATAATTTTTCTTCAAAATTTCTGTTTGGGTTTCAAAACTCATTTTGAGCTGACTTTGATGTAATAAATTGTAAAATAAAATAATTCTAAGTTTGGTCAGCCCTAAGGGCTAAATTTCTAGAACCTTCTCGGGTGGTGGAAATTGCCTATATAAAGAAGGCCCGTAGTGTTGTTTAGGGCAGTTCTGGGAGTAGATCTAGGTATTGACTCGAGGCTTTTTCCTACAGAATATTGTAAGGGAATTCCCATGTAGCTTTGCATATTATAATTCTGAAAGTTTGTAATTCCACATTTGTGGAGATAATAAGAAGCCAATTTTCTATTCTTGCATATTATTGTTGTTGTTTCTCTATTTCTGTTATGTGTTTGTGGTATTAAGGGGAGCACCCTTCATGGGGTTCTCCCCTTAATACCACAAACACATAACAGAAATAGAGAAACAACAACAATAATATGCAAGAATAAAAAATTGGCTTCTTATTATCTCCACAAATGTGGAATTACAAACTTTTAGAATTACAATATGCAAAGCCACATGGGCATTCCCTTACAATATTCTTTAGGACAAAGCCTCGAATCAATACCCAAATCTACTCCCAGAACTACAATAACTTGTGTACTTGTCTGTTCAACTCTTCACTTTTTGCTGGTGTCATTCTGTGTGCTGCCTTGTTTGGCAAACTGGCTCCTGGAATCAAATCCATCCGATGACTGATCTTCCTTACCAGTGGTAATCCATCAGGTACATTATTAGATACAATATCCTAAAACTCATTCAACAAATCTGCAACCTCTACAGGTACATCCTCTACTTCTTCTTTACTAGCTTTTGGAATTAAAGCAAAACACACATGCTCATGCCTCATACCATCTAGAAATTTTCTTCCATCAACAAAAGTTATTCTTGCATTACCACATACCTTGTCTTCGGTCTCCTTCAATGGTTTTAGCTTATGTCATACTCCATCCTTTGTTAGGGAATAGGTATTTGCATGACCATTGTGTACAGCACATCTATCAAACTGCCACAGTCTACCCAAAAACATATGACATGCATCCATAGATATTATATCACATAGTACCTCATCTTGGTACCCACCGATCTTGAACTTTACCAGGCACTGTTCACTGACCATGACCTTGTGGTCATCCTGTACCCAGGCAATCCGATATGGATGTGGGTGTTTCTATCTCTTGAGCTTCAACTTTTTCACCATCTCTTCTGACACCAAATTGTCAGTGCTTCCACTTTCAATAATCACATCATAGCATTTACCCTCACACTTGCATCTAGTGTGAAATAGGCTCCTCCTTTGTTCAGGTTCATTCTCACCACTCAGCAAGACTCTTTTGTTAATTAGTGTTTCTCCTCTTTCAGCATCTTCAGAATTTGAGGATCTAGCATCTTCATCTACATGTGCAACTCTGGCCTGGCCTTCATTTCTCCTATCTGTTCTGCCTTGGCGCTGAGGACATTCAAATGCCCTATGACCTTCTTCTCCACAGTGAAAACATGTTCCACGGAAGCCTCCTCTTCCTGAACCTTGTCCTCTTCCTCTTCCTCTCTGATCTCTATTATTCTGATCTTTGAAATGATTGGAATTGTTTCCTCTCTGATTCTGGCTGCGACTGGCCTCATCCTTCTTTTTTGGATCTTCATTTCGGCCACCATATGACTATCCACCAGATTGTCCACCACGACCTCTTCCATTTTGTCTGCTCTCAAACTTCTTGTTTAGCTTTTCCTCTACTTTTAGGGCAAATTGGTATGCCTCCTCAATACTATTCATTCGAACCAGATTCAACTCCTCTTGAATGCTTGGCCTTAACCCATTAAGGTATTGGGCAACTTTCTCCTTATCCACTTCTGCATAGCCTGTTCTAATGAGGAGTCGATCGAACTCCTCTGTATACTCCTGAACAGATCTTCCTGCTTGCTTCAAACTTTGCATTTTCTTTAGTAGGTCAAGCTCATAATCAACAGGAATGAACTGTCGCTTCAATTTATCCACCATCCGATCCCATCTTGTGATTTTATCCTTCCCTCTTCTATTTCACTCCAATTGAACCTCTTGCCACCAGATCTTTGCATGACCTTTCAGTCTGGCCTTCACAAATTTGACCCTATCAGGATCCTCAACATCTTCATACTCAAAATATTTCTCACATTCATTGATCCAGTTGATCAATTCCTCTGGGTTAAGATTTCCAGAAAATGTAGGAACCTCAATCTTAGGTCTTTTCCCAATCTTGGAAATTGCCCGAAAAAGTCTTTCTTCCTCCCGGTTCACAACTTCGGCTTCTCCTTCTTGATATTCTTCTTTGTCTTCATCCTCGCTTTCATCTCTGACATTAAGATTCATTTTTCTGTGAATCTCTTCTTGCAATGCTCGCACTTGTCTTTGCAGCTCTCTAACCTCAGGTGTCACAACACCAGCTCTTCCACCATGTTCTCTTCGTGGAGGCATTTTCATGATGCGCGCTGAAACCCTAACCATGGTTCTGGTACAAACTGCCTCATAGTCGGCGATTAGTTTACACACTCAAGAACTCCTGCTCTGATACCACTTGATGAAGGGTGCTCCCCTTAATACCACAAACACATAACAAAAATAGAGAAACAACAATAATAATATGCAAGAACAGAAAATTGGCTTCTTATTATCTCCACAAATGTGGAGTTACAAACTTTCAGAATTACAATATGGAAAGCCACATGGGCATTCCCTTACAATATTCTATAGGACAAAGCCTCGAATCAATACCCAGATCTACTCCCAAAACTGCCCTAAACAACACTACGGGCCTTCTTTATATAGGCAATTTCCACCGCCCGAGAAGGTTCTAGAAATTTAGCCCTTAGGGCCGACCAAACTTAGAATTATTTTATTTTACAATTTATTACATCAAAGTTGGCTCAAAATGAGTTTTGAAACCCAAACAGAAATTTTGAAGAAAAATTATTTTCTCCCATTTCAGGTGGCCCGACTTCCGGAGACCATAAGTCATCACCAGTTGACCCGATTGACTATTATAACCCCATTTCAGAAATGCCACGAAGCACTCTACAGGCTTAACTAACACAATGTGCTTGTCACCCAAATTTTCAACCTCATCCGGGGCCTCTAAAGCCTTCAAAACTGAGTTCGAAGTTTCTGTACCCTGCTGCCAATACCGAAAATCTTCAATATCTTCAAAACTACACCTGATCTAGCCATGAAACTTTGCTAGCAGGCTGATATGACTGAGATGAACCTCCATATGTAAAATCAGACATTCTGAGATCATAAGACCAACTTACTAAAAATAGCAAGTTTCCATAAATAGCAACTCTGCACAAGGTAGCCCTTATTGAATACAAAAATAGAAATATTTTTGGGTGATGCAAGATTGCTCTTACACCCAGGATGCTCCTGCATCAAAAAATGACTACAAGCCTAAGTATTCAAAGAAATGTTACTATGCTGGAGATGGAGTATCAGATGATGATTTAGCTAAAGATGAAATTGGATTCATTTCTATTATAGAGAAAATGAATAATGAAATGGATCATGGAGATGAGAAAAATGAAGAAAAATTACCATTGATTTCACAAGAAGACATAAGGACAAATTGGATCATAGATAGTGGTTGTTCACATCACATAATATTTGAAAAAGATAGGTTTGTTCATCTAGACAAATACAATGGTGGCATGGTTAGATTTTGGGACAACACTCCTAAACCTATCATTGGTAGAGGAGCTATCACATTGGATGAAAAGAACAACACTAATAATGTTCTCTATGTACATGGTTTGAAGCATAACCTTCTTAGTGTTGGACAGTTACTTGAAAAAGGTTATCAATTGGAGTTCAAAGACAACAAGTGCATCTTTAACAAAAAGGATGGTGTTATGATTGCATCAAGCTCAAAGACTAAAGGTAATTTTTTTCAACTTAATCTAGAAGTAAGTTGTTTTGTTGCAAAAATTGATGATAGTTGGCTGTGGCATAAAAGACTATGTCATATCAATTTTGATAACATAGTAAAGATAAGTAATGTGAAGGTAGTTAGAGACCTACCTAGCATAGAAAAGAAATTTGATACTATTTGCAAGGAATGTGTGATTGGAAAGAATCTAAGGAATTAATTCAGTAGCAAGCACAATTCAACAGAGAACAAGTTGGATTTGATTCATACAGACCTATGTGGACCAACTCAAACAAGATCATACTATGGTGAAAGGTATTTCATTTTTTTTGTTGATGATTATACTAGAATTATGTGGGTTGTGTTCTTAAAATACAATTCATAAGCATTTGAGAAGTTCAAAATATTCAAAACAAAGGTTGAGAATGAATCTGGACTAAAGATAAAGTGTCTAAGATGAGATAGAGGAGGAGAATTCACCTCTGATAGATTCTATGAGTACTGCGAAGAACATGGCATAAAAATAAAGTTAAGTGCACCTAGAACCCCTCAACAGAATGGGATTACAGAGAGAAGGAATAGGATCATCCTTGACACAACATGCACCATCATGATTGAAGGAAAAGTTTCACACACCTATTGTTGAGATGCGGTCAATACAAGAGTCTACACCATTAGTAGAGTACAATTAAGGATAGGTGCAAACAAGACACCTTATGACTTATGGTTTGGTAATTTTCCCATAGTAAAATAATTCAGAGTCTTTGGAAGCAAGTGCTACATCAAGAGGGATGAGGCAGTAGGCAAGTTTTATGCAAGAAGCGATGAAGGTATTTTCCTTGGTTACTCTACTAAGAGAAAATCTTATAGATGTTTTAATCTAATATTGAAAAAGATTATTTAAAGTGATCATGTTAAGATTGATGAAAAGTTTATGGTCCAAGATAGATATCATGATTATTCACCTACGATTGAAGAGGAACCTAGACCTTCCACTAGTGAGACAATTGCTAAAGAGATGTTTGACATTATTGATGTATTGTTCAATGACCCTGAAAAAAGTGAAGAAGAAATGCAGAAGGCAGATGAGATAATATCACCTCAAGTTCAAAATTTTACATCTAGATATCATTATAAGGATGACATCATTGGAGATCATAGCGGAAAAGTCACCATAAGATCAAAAGCAAAGAGTTCACAAGCAATGAGGTAGTATTTTTACTATCTCAGTGTGAACCTTTACGTGTTGAAGATGCATGTACTGATTCAGATTGGCATGATGCTATGAAAGAAGAACTAGATCAGATTAACAAGATTGATACTTGGGAACTGGTCCCAAGACCTAGTGATAAGAATGTGATTGGAACAAAATGGATATTCAGAAACAAGATGAATGAAGGTGGTACAGTAGTAAGAAATAAAGAAAGGTTAGTGTGTAAGGGATATGTACAAAGAGAAGGTATTGATTATTCAGACACATTTGTATCAGTGAGAAGATTAGAAGCCATTAAGTTGTTTCTAGCTTATGAAACATTTAAAAACTTCAAAGTTTATCAGATGGATGTTAAGTTAGCATTCCCAAATTGAGAGTTAAAAGAAGAAGTATACATTGAGAAGCTAGAAGGATTCACCCTATCTAAAAAACTTGATATGGTATGCAAATTGAAGAAGGCCCTCTATGGATTTAAGTAAGCCCCTAGAGCTTGGTATGAGAGACTTGATGGATATCTAACAAAAATTGGATTAAAAAAGGGAGCAGCAAAAAGTAACCTATTCATAAGAGAGACATCTGAAGGTTTACTTCTTGTAGCCATATTTGTTGATGACATTATCTTTGGGGGTAATGACAAACTGAGTGCTGAATTTGCTAAGGAGATGCAGAGAAAATTTGAGATGAGCATGATTGGACCTATCAAATACTTTTTGGGATTAAATGTGTAGTAGACAGAGAAATGTATTTTTATTAATCAGTCCAAGTATGTGAAATACATACTAAATAAATTTAAGATGGATGATTGCAATCCAATGGGCACACCTATGATAACATGATGCAAGCTTACAAAATAAGATGACTCACCAATAATAGATATAACATTGTATAAATCTATGATTGAAAAACTCATACATCTTACTCAAACTAGACTTGATATTTCCAATGCAGTTGGCATAGTTGTAAGATTTATAGCAGAGCCTAAACAAAGGCACCTCATGGCAGTAAAGAAAATATTTAGATATTTCCAGGGCACTATAGATTATGGTCTATGGTATCCTAATTTAGAAAATGTTGAGCTTAATGTATATACTGATGCAAATTGGGCAGGATGCATTGATGATAGAAAGAGTACATCAAGTGGAGCAGTGTTTCTTGGTGACAGGTCTATCACTTGGACAAGCAAGAAACAAAATTTTATTTCTCAGTCAACTGAAAAAGTAGAGTATGTTGTAGCAGCCTTGAATTGTTCTATAATTATTTGGATCAAGCAGATGATAGAGGATTTTGGAATTAAGATTGATTATCCTATTCTTATTCATTGTGATAACACTAGCACTATCAACATGTCAAAGAACCCTTTGATGCATGCAAAGAAAAAACACATAGAGATTAAGTATTATTTCCTAAGAGAAAAAGTGGTAGAGAAAGAAGTCAAGTTGGACTATGTGAGTACTAAAATTTTAGTTGGCAGACATATTCACAAAACCTTTGCCAAAGGATAATTTTGAGTATCTCAGGGAGAAGCTGGGAGTAATTCCATTTCCTGATTCTACTTAAAAGAAAGAATGAAGAGCATCAGTCCTTAGGGAATGATGGATGGTTGACTACTCTACTTCAGGAGCAGTACCAGTGCTTAAACTGATTGGTGCCCTTTTCCATTAATGTCAAAGGGGGAGTAATATATAGTCATGAAAAATAGAAGTAAAAGAAGGAGTGATATACTAAGGGGGAGTAGTACTCAATTATGGAAGTAGTTTAGTTGAGGAAATGGAGAATGTTTAAGAAAATTATAGCATATGGAGGATTCATCCTTGGGGGAGTTTTTGATGAGGAAATGGAGAATGTTATATAAGAATTGATCATTTGGATTGGTGGTGTTTTTCATTTCATATGTTTCCATCAATGCCGAAGGGGGAGTTTGTTGGAGATTTGCCAGGAAACTAGTATTAACTGTATGTTTGTCATTGACGACAACATATGGTAAGTAGCATGCGTGAAAGAATTATGTAGTAAAATTTTAGTATATGCAGCATGGAAATGTTATCATCATGATATCATGGATGCGGAGGTTAACTATTAGTACAAATAGTTATATAACAACTTGTATCAGTAGTGTTCCTGACAGAGTTACATGCAGTGTTTTGTGAATGATTGTTTGTACAGTTATCATGGAGTCTTTTATGTTTGGATATGTGATGAAGACATATTAGTGATGTTACATTCATGGATACAAAGTTTGATGATTAGTAGAAGTAAATTTATGCAGTCGCTATTCACCAGTGTAGTTTCCTATGTTTATTTAGAAGAGCTTATAGAGATTATATTGGTACATGAGTTGTGCCTATCATTACCATATGCAACCTTGGATTAGTGATTGGAGAAGAGTTAAAAATGTTTGGTTAAGAGAGCATGATGTAATTAATCTTGAGGAGAAAGTTTTAGTTAATTTGGTAGAGCCAATAGTGTGTAGCATGCGTCTACACTTATTGCCTTAGACAGGTACCAGTTTGTGATGCGTGCTTAGTAGAGTTGATAGAATTATTATTGGAGTATGTTATGGTTTCTCTAATATTATTTCTAGGTGGTTCTAATAGGCTGACTTGATTATATCATTTAGAGGAAAGATATTTATAGGCAATCATTTGTGATTGGTATGGTATGGTTCAGTATTGACTATGAAGAGCATAGCAAAGTGTGCGAAGTGTTGAGCCTTCACTAGAAGGTCTATGTGACCAAGTAAAGAGTTTTTGCTATACATTGGAACTGATCCAGACAAAAGGTCAAAGCACAGCTCACCAAGATCTAGATATATTATGTATCTATTATTCAGAAGGTTGTTGTCTTCACCCCTTTGAGCAGTGTGCTCTTGGATAGTGCGTCCTCACCCCTAACAGGGTTATTTGTAAAAGAATCCTAATAGGGTATGACCCTTGACCAGGTCACTATACTAAATACATTGTAAAGATGACTCCTAATAGGGTTGAGGATCTTCTAACAGGGATCATAAAACTCTAGTGCAGATTATTAGTGGGTATCAATTCCCACCGGGGTTTTTACCTATTTGGGTTTCCTCGTAACCAAAATATTGGTGTTATATTCAAGTTTTCTTTCATTGTGTTTATGCTTTATGTTTAAGTATACTTAATTGGATAAAGAATTGAAACTTTTAGATAACTGATTCACAACCCCATCTCAGTTATTTCTTGGGACTATTCGTAACATTTCTATTATTGATCAATTTTTAGAAAGGTATTTTTTGGAGGAGGATTTCTATTTCTATTTTTTTCAAAGGCATAGTATTGGAGATGAGAAATATTACTCGAAGTATTTTTGAAGAGAATTTTTATTGGTGATCTTGTGGAACACATTTTTTGGAGAGAAGAAATGGACAACAATAAGGGAAGAAAAAGTAAATGTGCTGGAAAAAAGTCACCTGGTGCTGAATAAAGAAGTCGTGAAGTTGCATTGACATATTATCATAAAACTAAAGAAGGTGAAGGACAAGCTAAAGTAGGAGGATCAAGTTAAGTGGAAGAATTGCACATTGAAGAAGGGTCAGGATCACTCCCTACTTAAGCTCAAGCAATTGATGTTGGAGAAGGGTCAAGATCATGTGCTCCTACTGGTTTGGATGAAATTTTAAATTTATCTCAAATTGTAAAAAGAAATATTATTATATAAGCTTAGATCATTTACTTACAATAGATGTGGAGAATTTGAGATCACTTGCTAATGTTAAACCCTTAAGTCTTGCTAAGAAGAGATCAATAAATATGATAGCAAAAGAAATATTGGCTAAATTTGATAATTTTGAAATACTTGAACAAGTCCAATTTCTTTCATTTGTACTTATAATGATGCAAGATAGGGTCAAGAGGGGCCAAACAATGGCACACCCTAATAATCCATCCTTCTCAACAACACGCAAAAGCACACAACAACATAGTGAGAGAGAGAATGCAGGATATTTCATTAACTTTCATCAAGTAGAATCATACATGCTAGTCTATAAGGCCTTCCCAGTTATAGCCTGATATTACAAAGAATTAAATATTTCCTCAAACATGTGAGGATCTACCAATAATCTTAATTCCAATATCTTTTTTTATCCTATCCAAAACTCCCTCCTAAAACTCTAAATAGACAACTACATTTATACAAGAGGCTAATGAATTGAGTCAGCCTTTAGATCCATAATCAATAGAAGAAACAGTCAAATCTGGGACTACATGCTTCCCGATGATTGATATCAACATTAAATCCATGACTCATAATGAATGCACAAGTCAGCCTCAATAGAAACTTAAAGAAACTACTCAGTAAGCAAGGATGACTGAGCAACAGACAAGCATTACCAAGCATCAGCAAAAAAATTGACCACCTAGGAGATAACCGACCATCCTTGGTAACCAAAGGAAACTAACCAACTACCAACCAACTCAGTCAGAGAAGAACTGAGAAACACAGACAAACTCCAAAATGTTTTTTGTGACACGAGATTACCAAGGACCTGAGATGCTACTGCATCAGACACTTGGTGTTATTTTGAAATGATTTTTTGAATCATTTGGTATGTATGATCCGAGATATATCCAACTCTAACTGCAAAATCCATGACCTGTCTTCAATCGGTCTATTCTTCCACTTAACCAAATATTTCATATACTATTTTCCTCTTGTACTCTTACCAATTCTTTTCTCTAAAATATGTTTCACTTCCTCTTTCTATTTCTTAGGATATTCCATCCATACTGCCATATCTTCATCAGGTTCATTATACTCATACAAATCAACAATGTTGAAAATAAGTGATATGTCCATGTCATCAGGTAACTCAATCTCATATGCATTTCCACTGTCAAATTTCCTTAGAATCTTGCAAGGTCCAAACTTCTTCATCTTTAGCTTCCCATATGTTCTAGTAGGAAATCGACCTTTCTTTAAATGAACCATCACTTCATCACCAACATATTTTTGATTACTGTCTTCCAGCTTTAGCTTCACATCTTCATGCAATGTCTTCATGTACTCAACAAATTTTACTCCTTCCACACTTCTCTTACTTTCATCAGCAATGTCTCTCAAATCAGATATACCTCACAGTTGTATGCCATTCACAATCTCAAATGGTGTTTTTCCAGCAATCCTGTTCACTGAATTATTGTATGCAAACTCTACTTGTGCCAACACAAAATCCCAATTACTCGGTGTGTCTCCAACTAAGCATCTCAAAAGATTTCCCAAACTTTTGTTCACAACTTTAGTCTATCCATCGATTTATGGGTGAAATGTAGAACTATATTTCAACTCAGTGCCAAATTTCTTCAAAAGGATTTTCCAAAAATATCCAACAAACTTACTATCTCGGTTAGAGATAATTCTCCTCGGTAATCCATGCAATCTGACAATTTCCTTAAAGAAAAGATTTGCTACATGTACTGCATCTGATGTCTTTCTACAAGGTATAAAATGTGCCATCTTAGAAAATCTATCTACCACAATAAATATAGTATCATTACCTCTTACTGTCTTTGGTAAACTAAGAACCAAATCCATACTTATGTCAATCTAAGGTTTCTCAGGAACAAAAATCAGTGTATATAATCCATTATTCTAACTTACTCTTGCAACTTGACAAACTCCAAAAAATTTCACAAATTTGTGAACATCTTTATACAACTCAGGCCAATAGTATTTATCCTTAAGAAAACTCCATGTCTTACTAATATGAAAATGTCCAGCGAAACCACTACTATGTTTCTCCTTTATCAAATTGTTTCTCATTACTCCTCTCGTTATACATAGTTGAATACCTTTAAACAACATACCTTCCTGAATAAAATATTCATCCCATTTAGTGTCTTGTTGATCTGGATTAGGTGCTATGTGTTTCTCCATGGCTCAGAAAAATTAGGATCAAACTCATAAGAATCTCTCATCTCATCAAAACCAAGAACTTCAATTTTCATCTCGGTCATCAAAGATCTCCTTCTAATTAATGCATGAGCATCTCGGTTAGTGACTCCACTCTTGTGTTTTATCACAAATGTGTAACTTTATAAATACTCAACCCATTTCATATGTCTCTGATTCAACTTATTCTAACTACCCAAATATTGTAAAGCCTTATGATTGGTATACATCACAAATTCACTCGGTATCAAATAATGTCTCCATTTCTTTAGTGCTTGAACAATAGCATGGAATTATTGATCATACACAACATATTTTCTTCTAGCATCATTCAAATTTTCACTAAAGAAAGAAACAGGTTTACCTTCTTGACTCAACACAGCTCCAATTGCACTACCACTTGAAATACCTTACTGAAATCAAGTAATGCCAAAATAGGTAATTCAACAACCTTATGCTTCAGATTCTAAAAACTTCTATTAGCTCCATGTTTCAACTTGAATTCCTTTTTATCTCCTCTCATAGTCTCAGTCATAGCATTAAAAATTGAAATGAAATTCCTTATGAACTTTCGGTAAAAAATTTCCAAACCATGAAATGATCTTCCCTCACTAGCATTCACAAGTGTAGGCCAATTCAAAATAGCTTCAACCTTTTCAGGATCCATCTTCAAACCATCAACTGAAATCATAATCCTAAATATACAATCTTATCTTTCATGAATGAACACTTTTTCAGATTTATCAACAAATTTTCCTCTTTCAATCTCTACAAAACTTGTCTAACATGCAACAAATGTTCTTCTCTAGTCTTACTAAATATCAAAATATCATCAAGATATAAAATCACAAACTTACCCAAGAATTTCTTCAAAACTTCATTCATCAGCCTCATAAAAGTACTCAGTGCACTAGTTAAACCAAAAGGCATAACCAACCACTCATAAAAACTTTCTTTTGTCTTGAAAGAAGTCTTCCATTCATCACCTTCTCTAATTCTAATATGATGATACCCACTTTTCAAATCAATTTTGGTGAAATATTTTTCTCCAGTCAAACTATCCATTATATCATCCATTCTCGGTATAGAAAACCTATACTTCAATTTTATCTTATTGATTGCTCTGGAATCAGTACACATTTTCCACTCTCCATTCTTCTTAGGTGCCAATACAGTAGGTACTACACAAGGAATCAAACTTTCTATGATCAAACCTTCCTCCAGCAACTCTTGAATCTATCAGTTCAATTCTTAATTATCGGTAGGTGTTAACCAATGAGGTGCCTTGTTCGGTAAAATAGCTCTAGGGACTAGATCCATACAATGATCAATGCTTCTTTTTCATGGAAAACCATCAGGTACATTATCAGAAATGATTTCACTATACTTGGTGAGTAACTTATCAATCTCCTCAGGAACATTATCCTATGTTTTCTTAGTCAGTTTGTTAGGAATCACAACAAAACATACATCATTATTTTTCAAATCCTTAACAAACTTTCTTCCTTCCATCAAGAAAACTTTCATAGATGTGCAAACATTACTAACATGTTCTTCCATTAATGGTAACAAGATTTGTTTCTTTCCATCAACCATAATAGTATACTTATGCAATCTCCCATCATATATAGCATGTCTATCACATTTCCAAGGTCTACCCAACAAAATATGACAACAATCCATAGGCATGGTATCACGCAACACCTTATCATAGTAATTTCCAATTTTTAGATTCACATAACATTGTTTACTTACCAAGAGTATATGCTCATCCTTGATCCATGGAATTTGATAGGGCTTCGTATGTTTCAACCTTTCCAACTGCAACTTTGTGACCATTTCCTCAGATGCCATATTCTCCAAGCTACCACTGTCAATGGTTACCTTCCAAACTTTATCATAAACTCTACATCTAGTCTTGAAAAAACTTTTCCTTATCAGATCTTCCTTTTTTCTTTCATTCCATAGTGCTCTTCTTACTATCAAGTTATTTTCCTTCTCAGGTTCATTTGGTGATTCTTCTTGCACCAAATCACTTCTACTACTACCAACTTTCTTGTTTGCATGTGTACACTCAAAATATCTATGTCATTCTTCTCCATAATTGTAACAATTTCCTCAAAAACTTCCTCTGTTATAACCACCTCGGTAGTTACTACCTCTAGCTGAACTTTCACCTTTCCACTCGGTCTTGCCTTTATCTAGATTTGTCTTTTCAGGTTTAGATCTACCAATTTCATGATTAGATCTACCTCTTCCTCTAGGGAATCTACCACCTCTTCCTCTTTATCTTATCTCATGTCTCTTGTTTAATTTCTCCTTGGCTTTCAATGCAAATTAATAAGCCTCTTCAATTTTCTCCAATTTAACCAAACTGATTTCCTCTTGGA
The DNA here is from genome assembly GCA_027943335.1 of Chamaecyparis obtusa. NCBI lineage: Eukaryota > Viridiplantae > Streptophyta > Pinopsida > Cupressales > Cupressaceae > Chamaecyparis > Chamaecyparis obtusa. Next base: position 208,115 of record BSBK01009200.1, read on the forward strand.
TGGAAACTCTCAAACCATTTAGGTATCTAGAAATTATTTCCACATCATCTTTATCATGTCTAGATTTGATATCTAATCTATAGAATTCCTCAGTATACTCTTTTACTGAGCTATCTTTCTACCTTAGACTTTGCATTTTCTGAACTATGTTAATTTGATAATCATAGGGTAAGAACTTTCCTTTCAATTTATTCACTATCTTATTCCATACCTTGATTTTGTCTTTTCCTTTCCTCTTCCTTTTCAGCTGTAGGTGTTCCCACCATAAGGATGCATGGCTCTTTAACTTTGTGCTTGCAATCTTCACTTTCTTGTCTTCAAGAATTTTTTCATACTAAAATACTTTTCCATCTCGGTGATCCAATCTACCAATTCATTAGAATCCAATTTTCCACCATACTGAGGAGGATTGAAATGTGGTGTATACTTCAGACTTGTCAATTCCTTAAAAAATCTTTCTTCACCTTGATCCATCATAGGTGCAGGTTCTATATTCACATGTTCTTCCTCAACTTCATCATCACTAACATGCTCAAGATGTCTGCCTCTTCTTTGGGCTGTTTGAACAACTTCTAGTCTAGCAGTAATTTGTCTTAGCATATCTACCAATCCTAGATCTGCATCTTGCCTCCCACAAACCATCTTGAAAACCCTCTACAATTGTAGGTCAGATCACAATCTGCTACCCAACAAAAATCAACTAGGGTTTCTCAAGAGGAACCTACAAACCTATATCAAGATCTAACCTTGCTCTGATACTACCTAACATAAAGAAGGGTCAAGAGGGGCCAGACAATGGTGCACCCTAATGATCCAACCTACTCAAAAACATGCAAAAGCACACAACAACACAATGAGAGAGAGAATGAGGGATCTTTCATTAACTTTCATTAAGTAGAATCATACATGCCGGGCTGTAAGGCCTTCCTAGTTATAGCCTGATATTACAAAGAATTACATATGTCCTAAAACATGTGAGGATCTTCAAACAATCTTAAATCCAATATCTTTTTTTCTCCTTTCCAAAACTCCCTCCTAAAACTCTAAACAAACTACTATATTTATACAAGACTCTACCAAACTAAGTCAGCCTTTAGATCCATAATCAATGGAAGAAACAGTCAGATTTGGGACCACATGTTGCTCAATGATTGATATCAACATTAAATCCATGACCCATAATGAATGCACAAGTTGGTCTCAATAGAAACTTAAAGAAACTACTCATTAAGAAAGTATGACCGAGAAACAGACAAGCATCACCGAGTGTCAGAGAAACAACTGACAGCCTAGGAGATAATTGACTATCCTTGGTAACCAAAGGAAACTGACCAACTCATTCAAAGAAGAACCAAGCAATGTAGAGAAACTCCAAAATATTTTTGGTGACATAGGATTTCCAAGGATCTGAGATTCTCCTGCATCATATAAACAAAAAGTTGGAAAGACATTAAGATTATTGGGTATAGACACAACATCAAAGAAGAGAAAAGTTGTTGACATGCAAACTGATATGATTGAAAATCTTAGGAAAGGTTTGAACCAAGTAGGGAAGTGATCTCGAACTAAAGATAAGACTATTACAAGAAAATTTATGTTGACATCCATTGTAGGTAACACTATGCTCCAAAAAAGATAGATATCTTCAGTTTGATCTCAGTTTGGATTTAATAGGAAAATAATATCATGATATGTTAATAGGAGAATACTATTGGATGATAGCACCTTGGAAGGAAATTGGGCAATCATGTGTAGAGCTCCTCATTTTGATAGGATTGATGGAGGAATCAAGAATTTTGTCATATATTATTTTGGAATGATAATATACCTACTTCATCAAACATTAGAGATGTTATCAGACATATAATTTCAGCTAATCAATTTGAATATCATATGGAATATTGGTTGGACACAACACAACATGAAATATATGTTGGAAACTACAATCGAAACAATTGTTGTGTTGTCAATACTGTCAAACCTTAACTGGTAAGACTATTACTACTTAGGAAAGTATTATATCTATTGTATTATTGTGAAGAAGGAAAAGAAAGGATGGTAACAATAGCACCTAAGGAAAGGTTGAGTTATCTTGATACTATAAAGTGTACTTGACTATGTTGTACAATGATGAGACAATATATTGTTTATCTTAGTAAGATTGAAGACTAAACTGGCAGGCCTGACCGAGAAAAAATGGAGAAATCATGTTTAAGCTGAGTGATGTTAGTGTCAACCAAGTTAGTATGTGCCGAGAAAAATTCTAGTGTTGACCGAACATGAAGACCAAGTAGTTGATCACAGTATTGATCGAGCATCAACATTTTTATATTTGAAGAGAATTCAGATTTGGAGCTGACATTGTTGAATTCTTGGATTATCTAAAACATGTTGACTTTATTTATTGATTGTTTCAAGGCATTGAATGCACTGAAAAACATTTTAATGTAAATCTTTAAGAGATTTGAGATGTTTCTAGAAAAGGTTTCGAAGAACATAAAGCAGGTAGATTCAATGAATCTGACCTAACCCTAAGATCTACGCAGGAGATTGAGTGGCAAAAGATGAGTTAACCTAATTGAGGAAGTATTAAGGGAACCTAAGCATTAGGTATGTGTGTACATGGGTGAAAATAGGATGCTAGAAGATCAATATATTTTATTGACTATATAAGCGAAAAGGCTGAAGGAGAAGTGTGGTGATTTCTTGAAGAAAAGTTCTGAGAAGATCAGAGATGGAGATGGCAAAGTTTCAAAGTCAGTAAACCAGAATTTATGTATAGAATTGGATCTGATATTGTCAAAGTGATTTGGTTATTTTTCAGATCAATACTGCTGCTACTTTCTAACCATTGTAATGGTCAAAATCTTTTTTACAAAGTTTGACCTAACAGTCATATGTTTAAATCCTTTGAACAAGGTTGCATTCTAATGGAATGTATGTAAGTCCTATAACAAGGCTCACTTTTAATAGGGTGATTGAAATCCTTTAATTGGATCACACCTGATAGTGTGTATTGTAACCTTTGATAGGGTTGGCTTTTAACTGAGCTCACTTCAGAAGAGTGAAAATAATAGTAGCATGTTACAAAGTGGTTTTTCCTAGATTGGGTTTCCACTAAAAATCCTAGTGTCAATGCTTGTGTGAATGTTTTGTTTTGAAAATTTCTTTATTTTACAAGTTAAATACAACTGGATAGTGGACTAAAATGTTATATATTTCTATTATTGAATCAATGATGACCGAGTTGGTTTTGGTTGTTAGATTTGATTTGAATTTTTTTTTTTGAAGTTTGTTCTATACATCAAGACCTGAGAACAACTAATTCACCCCCTCACTATGTTTTTCTAAATCATATTAACAATGTATGTGTCATTTTGTAGTTCAAATCCTAATATAAAGATTGGGAAAACATGTTGTTTTCATTATCATATTGAATTTGGGTCCACTATCAGGTTTTTTGAAATTTTGTAAAAGACAGTTATGGTTTTAAAAATTCTCCTCGTACTAGATGAAGTGAGTTCATCTCATCCATTTTATGTGACAAAAGAGATGATGTAGTTGGAAAAATAATTTGGATAAAAGGAATATGTCAAACATGTGCTGATTTGTCTCTGTTTCCTTTAGAAAATGAAAATATTAATATAACAAATATGGTAAATTGCAAGAGTTCAAAATATGTAAGAATGAAACAAAATTTGGGAAAGAATCCAAAAGGTTAGAATATGCTAAAGAGGAGATAAATGTAGAAGTATTTATGGGTAAATTTAGAAAATTGATTCAACCCTACATTCATCATGCTTTTTTTCCAAAGTGGCAAGCACAACAATTCCAAACACCGAGAGATAGTTTCCCACTTGGAACTATTGTATCGGTTATTAATTTTCTAGAAAATTATTCATTTGTTCATCAAAAGGCAATTCAATCAGAATACTATTATGGTACACGTGTGTTATCAACACACACAATTAGATTTGGATAGCATTCAGAGCACATTTGAAGCACTGGTAATAAAGAAGGAATATCATTTTTTTTATAAGTGATGATAAAGAGCATGAAATTCATTATGTAGAACACTACTTCAAGATATCTTTTATAAATTTGAAATAAAGTTGTATAAAAATTCATAAACATTATGTTTAGACAGATGGATGTGCTGCACACTTCAAATCATTGAGACCATTTTATGCACTATGTAAATATCATCATAATCAAAACATACCACATGTCTAGAGTTTCTTTGAGAGTGGACATGGAAAAGGTGAACATCATGGTGCTGAAGCTTGCATCAAACATGCTATACAAAAGTATCAACTGAATTATAAGGGAGTTCATATAAAAATGCACATGATGTTGTTGAATGGTTCAAGACACATTTCACACCAAATGAGATTGACATGTCATCGAGATTGAGTCAAGCAGTGCAATATAGAAAATTTTGCGAGATAAAAGGTATGGATACATTTTTAAATTATTCAAGTGTTTAAATTTTTTATGTATTCTTTATTCTAATTATATTTATCGAATGTATTGTATATGAATTTGTTCAGGTGTGGATAGGAAAATTTGATGAACTACAATTGATTGAATACCTGAATGACTTGAAGATCAGTGATTAGAGATCACCAAGTACTGAAATGATATGTAACATAATTAAATCAAACATTATCTTGTCATTGATGTCAAATAGTTTTGACAATACATATCATGATAGTTGCAAATATCTAAACATCTCAAAAGAAGAGGACATGAAGAACTGAGATATCAACATGGAGGAAGATGGATATGACAAACGAGGATAACGAATACTTTGGGTAACTTATTGATGAGTATATGACTTCATATGCTTGACTTGATTATATTGCAATAATTTTTTATGAAGTTGGAAGAAAAACTTAACAAAGTAGTGTGGTCAGTAAATGAAGAACTTCAGTACACACTGAGCCAGTGTAGTGTATACCGAGCAACAATACTAATTGAGCTTGTGTTCACTGACACATTTCTTTGTTACCCAAGTTTGGATGAATGTATTTAATGCATAAGTTTAGCCCACAAAATTGATGAGTTGTAAAGTGATATGATTTCAAGATTGAGTATAAAGTTTGTTACAATATCCATGACTGACAAAATTTGGAGAAGATCTAAAGGATGGAAATGAAACGAGTTATTGACACATCTATGGAGGAAGGTTTAAGTGAAAAAATTGATGAAGGAGATTAAACAACAAAATTTGATAGATGATAAGAAAATGGTTTACTTGTCTTTATAAGAGACATTGGTTTCATTGTTGAAACTATGGTGGAAGAAGGAGACTATAGAGATATCATGTGAACATAGCTTCATGCATGTCTAATTAGACTAGTTGAAGGAGAACCAAACTGCAGAGTTAACAGAGTGTTAGAGAGGTATTACTGAGTGATAGTAAGTTATTAAATATTGAAGAACTGAATTGAAATATTGATCGGAGGATTTCTATGGGCTTAGTATAGATCTGAAAATCTACAAAATCAAGTTTTATTTTAATCAGATTACCTACTATTTCAGTTTAACCATTATAACAAAAAAATATCTTAACTGAGTGGCCTTAACCATCTTATGATGGAACCATTTCATTCATAGAATGTACATTGTTATCCTGTCAACCCCATAGTGAATGCTGGTAGGATGATAACTATAATTCTAAAATTCTCTAACAAGGTCACACCTTCTAGTGTATTTTGTAACCTTTAATAGGGTTGGCTCTTCACCAAGCTCAGTTTAGAAGAGTGAAATTTTTTTTGGGTTACCAGTCCCTGGTGGTTTTTCCCTTAATAGAGTTTCCATGTTAAATCTTTGTGTTATGTGTTTATGTGGTGATTGTTTGGTTATAATAATTTACATATTGCATATTTGATTTGGTCGGTAATCACAATGAGTAAGTAACTGGTAATCAATAAAGACACAGATAGTTTAGTATTTTATGTTACCAAGCTGCAGATATTTGCTAAATTTGTTTTAAGTAGTACATTTTGCAATTTGGACTATTGGATAACTGATCTAACTGATTCACCCCCCCTCTCAATTATTCTAGCAATTTGTATTAGAGCATATTGGTTGCTTAGAACAAAGTTTTAAGGACTTCAATAGAAAGATCACAAGATGTACAAAAGGGAAGTGCCAAAGCTAAACAAGGACAACTTTACAATATGGAAAAGCTGAATGAGACTTCATATATCTCGAATTGGGAATTCTGCCCTCACCCTATTGGATAATGGCTACTTAGCACCGCCTACAGGACCTTTGATTATTGATCAATTGAGAGATAGACATGAACATAATATTACTATGATGGAGATTGATGCTACTCTATCTGATGCCAAATTTGAAGATGTCAAGGATTGCCTTACCTCAAAATAAATGTGGGAAAAACTTAATCAAGTCTATGGTGGTGATGTTAATGTCAAGAGAGCCCAAGTTGAAAACCTAAGAGGCAGGTTTGACGATATAAAAATGAAATAAGGAGAAAACATAGTGCAGTATACAAACTGAATAAAGGAGGTAGTCAATGCTATCAGAGGATCTAGTGGTGTCATTGATGAAGATACAGTGGTAAGTAAAATCCTAAGGACCTTGTTGCATGCTTATGCAATCAGAATATCACCTATACATGAAATGAGTTATGCACCTGACAACACTCTTACTTTTGTTAGTCTGATTGGTAAGCTAACAAATTTTGAGTTAAACAATTTTGATAATAGTATTGTACCATTCGTTGAGTCTTCTTTCATGTCTTCTTTGAAGATAGGTAAACCTAGCAGTGCAAATAATAGGGATGATAATGATAGTAACACTGATGATAAGCTTGATGAACTTGAAGCTCTTATGGCCTGGAGGTTACCTAAAGGTAAAGGTAGATATAGGGGTAAATTACCTTTAGCATATTTTAACTACAAAGAAGTTGGTCATATTGTTGCTAGATGACCAAACATGAAAGAAGATGATAGAAATAAATATCTATCTAGTGAAGGAAGCTATGGGAGGAGAAACAATAGAATTTATCGACACTACAATAGGGATAATTGAGACAAGAATGATAAGGGAAAAAAGGTATGTTACATTGCAGAAGAGAATGATACTAAAACCAACAAAGATGATTATGTTGAAGTAGTATTTGTTGCGATGAAGGATGATTCTGAGGAAGAAGAAAGGTATGTAGAGATAGAACCCATTTCTAAATTTAAAAAAAATGATACATGGATCATTGATATGGTTGTACACATCACATGATAGGTGATGAAGAAAAATTTGATCATCTTGAGCAATATAATGGAGGATCTGTAAAAATAGGTAATGATACACTATGTATGGTTAGAGGAAAAGGATCTTTATTGATAAATAATAAAAGCAAATGTGATAATTCTTATTGGGTAGAAGGACTAAATTACAATTTTCTAAGTGTGGCATAGCTTAACAACTCAATTCACTGAGTAGCTTTTGATAGAAAGAAGGTAAATATATTTGATAATGGAGGAAAACCTATTGGAACAGGAGTACAATGAAAAGGTAACTTGTTTTATCTTGACAATGTTGAGTCTTCTTGTTTAATGATGAAAAATGAGATGCATGATTATGGAATAAAAGGTTATGTCATGTAAACTTTGATAACATGATTAAAATAAGTAAAAATAAAAAGGTTAGAGTTCTACCTAGCGTAACAAAGCTAGATCTTGTTATGTGTCATGATTGTCAAAATAGAAAATGACAAAATCTAGTTTTAAGAGTAAGGACTATTCAACAAAGAGAATCTTGGAGTTAGTTCACATTGACCTATGTGGTCCCATGAGAACATAGAGCTACTATGGAGATAGATATTTTATTTTGTTTGTTGACGATTACACTAGATTAATGACATTAATGTTTTTAAAAGAAAAATCTAAGGCATTTAAGATTTTTAAATGGTACAAAGAAAAAGTAGAGAAAGAAACTAGGAAGGAACTAAAATGCTTGAGATCTGAAAGAGGTGGTGATTTTATTTTTGATGAATACACTAACTATTGTAATTAGCATGGCATAAAAAGACAGGTGTTTGCACTAAGAAAACCTCAGCAAAATTAGATTGTTGAAAGAAGGAATAGGTCAATTGTTGATTGCATGAGGAAACTGATGATAGAAAAGAATGTTACTCAGATATACTAGAGACAAGTAGTTAGCACAACTTTTTATGTTCTAAACTGAGTACAATTAAAGAAAGACACAAACATAACACCCTATGAGTTATGATTTGGTCACAAACTAACTGTAAGTTACTTTAGAATTTTTGGTAGCAAATGTTTTATTCTGAAAGATGATAGGAATGGGAAATTTGACTCAAAAGGGGATGAAGGGATATTTCTTGGATATTCTACTAAAATAAAAGCTTACAATTGTCTAAATAAGATTACTAATAAAATGATTAAAAGTTCAAATGTCAGAGTTGATGAATTTGATGATAAAAATGGTGAAGAAAGCACTAGGGATCCAAAAGACTATGGTAGATTCATTTACATTGAACAAAAATGGGAAACCAAAGATTGGAAAGGAGCTACCAAGCAAGGAAATGAACCTAAACATGATGAAGAACAAAGAAGAGATCAAGTGCTAGCAAGATTTATCAGAAGACATCATCTTGAGAACCAAATGATTGGCAACAAGAAAGCTGGCATGCTGACAAGAAGTAAGTTAAGACAAGGTACATGCTTAGTTTGTGAGTTTGATCTAAAAAATGTTAAGGTTGCATTGGAGAATGATGAATAGATAAATGCAATGAATGAAAAGATAGAACAAATCAAGAAAAATAAGACATGGAGTTTAGTACCTAGGAAAAAAGATAAGAATGTAATTGGTACTAAATGGGTTTTTAGAAATAAGCTGGATGAGAATGGAGAGGTTACATGGAACAAAGCTAGACATGTATGCAAGGGATATGCACAGGAGGAAGGTATAGATTATGGTGAAATTTTTGCACCTATTGCTATACTAGAGGGAGTCTACATGTTACTTGCATATGCAACACATACGAAGTTTAAAGTCTATCAAATGGATGTTAAGTCTTCTTTTCTAAGTGTGATACTAGAAGAGGAGGTCTACATAAAACAACTAGAAGGGTTTGTTGATCCAGATAAAAGAAACATGATATGTATAGACTATAAAAAGTGTTATATGGTTTAAAGAAAGCACCTAGAGCCTGGTATGAAAGGCTACATACTTATTTGTTAATTATTGGTTTTGTTAGAACTAGTGAAAACAATAGTTTGTATATGAAAGGAGAGTCTCATGACACTATTTTGAATGCTGAAATATTTGTGGATGCTATGATTTTTTGAGGACAAGATCATCTCTGTAAATCATTTCCTGATGAGATGAGAAAAGAATTTGAAATGTCTATGTTTGGAGAGATTAAGTTCTTTCTAAGCTTGCAGGATATTTAGCAGAATGATGGAATTTTCATCACATAATCAAACTACATAAAGGAAGTATTGAGAATATTTGGCATGGACAATGCTAAACTAGTTGGAACATTGATGGTCATAGGATGCAAATTGACTAAAGATGATGAATCTACAGAGGTAAACCAAACATTGTACTAATCTATGATTGGTAAACTAATGTATGTAGTACACAATAGGCCAGACATTGCACATGTAGTGGGGATTGTTGCTATATTTTTTGCCAATCCAAAGGATTCACATATGGTTGTAGTAAAAAGAATCTTGAGATACCTGAAGAAAATATAGGAATATGGGTTATGGTATCCTAAGGAAAGAAATTTTGAACTAAGAGTCTACATCGATGCAAATAGGGCTAGAAATATAGATGATAGAAAAAGTACAACCAAAGGAGCATTTTTCTTTGGCAAAAGACTTGTTACTTGGACAAGTAAGAAGCAACCTTGTATTTCTCAGTCTACTACCGAAGTAGAATATGTTGCAGCTACTACAGACTGTTCAAACATTGCTTACATTAAAAAATTGTTGGAAGGGATGAATGAGGTAATCACTGGGCTGATGATTATATATTGTGAGAACACTAGTGCAACAAATATTTCTAAGAATCATGTAATGCACTCAAAGACCAAGCATACTTCTATTAAGTATCACTACTTAAGAGAACAAGTACACGAGAAGCAAGTCAAACTAGAATATGTTGTTAGAAATTTGGCTGAGTTGGATACATAGATGTTGTCATTATGGAAACATATAATCTACATGAAGATCATATAGGTCAGAGAGCAAGTTTTTCTGAGTGCAATGCAAAATTTTCTAAGTATGAGACAATGTGTTTTTGCCAGTGTACCCAAAGATAGTTTTGATTAGCAATGTTGATTGTAGTAAGTTCAGTGCTTGCGCACTTGAACATAGATACTATGGTGACTATTGAAGAATCACCTAAGAGCACAAATCAGTACAACATGTACGGAAGAAGCTATGACAGTTTTACTAAAGACAGTGTTGAGCCGACAGGACAAAATATGGAGACAGAATTGGTAAAGAGTTAAGGGATTATTTTGTTTATCAAAATAATGAAGGGATGAAATCCTAGATGTTAACCCTTGGGTTAAGTATTTTGTATTATGTAGGCCGACTATAAGAGCTATTAGTCTTAATAACTTATATAAAGAGATGTAATGATGTAATGTAAGAGATCAGATATGTATGTAATATTGATAGTGAAAGAGTAGCGAAGAGATATTGATGTGAAGTTGCAAGTAGTATAAGGTTATGTAGCTTGACATATTTTTGTAATCAGTGAATATTGTATATTACTTGTTTGGGTAGTGGGCTCATCTGGTAATCATATTTTGTACTAGCAACTCCTAACAGGGTTGAGGCTTCTAACAAGGCCTATAGTCATTTAATCAGGACTGAGACACTATATGCATGCAATAGACTCCTAATAGGGTCAACATCCTTAACATGATACATTTGATTAGTGGATCTTTGTGGGTACCATCCCTACCTAAGTTTTCCCTTGCCCAAGGTTTCCTCTAGAACAAATAATGCATTATGAGTTCTTTTGCTTTATTGCTATGAATTTTGTTTAGCTTTCTATGTTATGCATCCACTAAGATAATTTGTTATATCCATAATTGGGAAAAAGTAAAAGTTAGTAGAATACTGATTCAACCCCACCCCCTCTCAGTATTCCCTATTTCTAACAATTGGTATCAGAGCCTAGTTACTCAAAAAAGAATTATTCAAGGAAAGCCTAGCAGCTTGAGTAAGATCTATATGGATATGGATCAGCTATAGAAGAATCTTGAAGAAGCTCTTGAATAGAGTGATATGCTTACTGAAGAAAGAGACACTCTGAAAGGAAAATATGATGATGTAAACAACCTCATTTAGAAAGTGAAAAATAAGTTGGAACATCTGAAATCAGAAAAGGAATCCAAAATACAAATTGAAGATTGTGATGACAACTTAGAAAAAGAAAATGAGATCCTTAAACATGAATTGAGGATATCAAATCTGAAGCTAAGTTTGAAAGATGGAAATGGAAATAATGAAGCAAATTTGAAATCTGAGAATGAAAATTTGAAGCTTGAAAATGAAGGGCTAAAATCTAAACTTGGTAAAGTAACATCTGAACTTGTGAAAGTCAATTTGCAGTATGCCGAACATGAGAAATACAATACAATTGTGAAAGGAAAACCAACTCAATCTAAGCAGTAGCTTGAAAGATTATATTCAACTAGTGAGAAGATTGATGAACAAATCTCTTATCAAAAACCATTCTATGCTAAAACTGGTCTTCGATTCAACACATTTAAAGAAAATGAAGAAATCAAGGAACCAAATCTAAAAATATCTGAAAACATAGATGAAAATAAATATGATGAGATTAACAAATCTAAAGATACTCCTGTTAAGAAGAAAACTTGGAAACCTAGAATTGAAAAGGTAAATGAATAGATTATACAAGATGGAGACTTTACAAAGATGAACAAATATTATGATCTCTATGATTATGCAGAGAGATTGAACCTAGACAATGCAGTGGTAAAGCATATGATTTTGTCTAATAAGAAATTTGATACAATTCAGGGTAACATGCCTAATGACTTATATAAGAAGCTTTTAAATAGAAAGAAGAGAGCATCAGAGGAAGATATAACAATAAGAGAAAATATTGTAAGAAAGGTATGTGATGTGAGATATGAAGAACACTTCAAAAAAATCATGAAGGATCTGAACACCCATTTGAAAACCAAGAAGAGAACTATTCAAATTATGGGAGGAAATTATGAAGAAATCAACAAGGAAACATAACAAACAATTATTAAGGTTATGATAGAGAATGTTGGAAAACCATCAGTTGCAGTAGGACCTATAGAAAAAGAAAAAAAAATCAGAACAATAGGAAAGTCCCTCTCCACTAGCCATCAATATTGAGGATGAAGCAATGAATGTTGAAGGAACATAGATCACTTTGGATAGTGATGATAACCTATTTAAGAATCTTGAAAACATTTGTGACAATTCAGCTTTTGAAGAGCAGGATAGTGCCAAAGGAGAATAGAAGACATAAACTAGTTGTAGAACCTAAAGTGATAGACAAGAAATTATATGTTCCCACCCAAGAAGAAATTAGTCTTATAGCTGAGACTGGTAAGAAAACTTAGATTGGTTCTATATTTGAGAATTTGGGAAAGGAAGTAGATGATGATGATCAAATGGAATTGATCACATCTTTGAACAAGATTATTGAAAAGAACAAGAAGGTAAAGAGACTTGAAGGATGCCTGAAGGAGATTACTAAGAAGTTACAAGGCATTGTAACCACACAAATTACAGAGGCTGACCCTCTGGACAGAGAAAAGAAAGTGATGAATACATTTGATGATGAGTTTACCAACTTATTTGATATAGAAAATATGAAGGCTCAAGCTGCCTATGAGGCCAAAATACTTTTAGACATTAGTCAGAACATCAGGAATGATATCAAAAATCTTGATATCTACATAAAATATATGAGAAGGAATTTAGAAAGAGGAAAATCTTTGTACATTTAGTGTACAAAATTAGAAAACCTGATAGCAGAGGAAGTGCTGAAGATGAAAACTAAGGAAGTACAAATTCAAACTAAGATTTCAAGCCCTAATGTTTAGGTACTTGATGTTGAGAAGAAAATATACAAGATTTATGATGAAATAAGAATTTTACAAGATGACAAGGACAGGAAGCTGAAGAGATTCTCTCTTTTAAGAGAGAACATTTCTATAAAATTGAGCATTGTTGAAGGACAACTAGAAGAATTTCTTTCATCCAAGATGTCTTTTTAGAAGTTTAGTTTTGAGAATCTCCAAGCATGTGAAGTTGCATCTTATGGATTGTTTGCACTACTGAGTGTTGCATATTTGATTAAGAAATCATGGGAGAAAGATTTAGAGTCCATTAAGATTGACTTTGCAGATTGTGTTGCAAGCCTACTGACTTTGCAATATTGAATCAAGGTATAACACTCTTGTCTGAACATAGTTTTGTCACCCTCCTTACCTTGTTTTTTTCATTGTTGTCAAAGGGGGAGAGAGATATAGTAGAAAATTGATAAGGATACATACTCTTAGGGGGAGTATAGTATATAGGTAGGATTCATGGAGTCATAGGGATAGTTTATACATATTTTCTATTATGGCCACAATTTTGAAATTTTGAAGTCTAAGACTTAGTCAATTTTCTCATATGTTGCCACCAAGGACAAAGGGGGAGATTGTTGGAAATTTGGCTAAGTTGGATACATAGATATTGTCATTATGGAAACATATAATCTACATGAAGATTGCACAGGTCAGAGAGAAAGTATGTTAGAGCACAATGCAAAATTGTCTAAGTATGAGACAATGTGTTTTTACCAGTGTACCCAAAGATAGTTTTGATTGGTGATGTTGATTGGAGTAATTTTAGTGCTTTCACACTTGAAAATAGATACTATGGTGACTATTGAAGACTCACCTGAGAGCATAAGTCATTATGACATGTATGGAAGAAGTTATGATAGTTTTACTAAAGACATTATCAAGCCGATGGGACAGAATATGAAGACAAAATTGGTAAAGAGTTAAGGGATTATTTTGTCTATCAAAATAATGAATTGTCAAAATAAAGGGATGAAATCCTAGATGTTAACCCTTGGGTAAAGATATTTTTTATTATGTAAGCTGACTGTAAGAGTTATTAATCTTAATAACTTGTATAAAGAGATGTAATGATGTAATATAAGAGATAAGATATGTATGTAATAGTGATAGTGAAAGAGCAACGAAGAGATATTGATGTGAAGTTGCAAGTAGTATAAGGTTATGTACCTTGACCTATTTTTGTAATTAGTGAATATTGTATATTACTTGTTTGGGTAGTGGGCTCATCTAGTAATCAAATTTTGTACTACCAACTTCTAACAGGGTTGAGGCTTCTAAAAAGGTCTATAGTCCTTTAATCAGGACTGGGACACTATATGCATGTAATAGACTCCTAATAGGGTCAACATCCTTAACAAGATACTTTTTATTAGTGGATTTTTGTGGGTACCATCCCCACTGAGGTTTTCCCTTGGCCAGGGTTTCCTCGAGAAAAAATAATGTGTTATGAGTTCTATTGCTATATTTCTATGCATGTTCTTTAGCTTTTTATGTTATGCATGCACTAAGATAATTTTTTATATCCATAATTGGGAAAAAGTAAAAGTTTGTAGAATACTGATTCACCCCCCCCCCCCCCCCTCCACCCTCAATATTCCCTATTTTTGAAATATCTTACATCCCAAGAGAAACTTGCTGATATTTTTACAAAGTCTCTACCAAAGGAAACTTTTGAATACTTGAGGACTAGAATTGGGGTCTCTCCCCTATCTACTAGTCACTAATGTGATCTAGAGGTTGCATCAGCCTAATATTATCAGAGGATCATTCATGTTGATGCAACATAGTTCACACTTTGGATTCTGTCTAAGGTTGTGAAATATTTTATGAACTAGAACAAAGATATGCATATCAGTATACCAAGATACATTGTTTGCACCAAACAACAAAGAATCACTTGGTTATTGCAGAACTATATGTTTTATGTTTTTCTTTGGAATTGTTGTCAAAGGGAGAGATAAGAAATATGATAAATAGAGAGATCACTGGAACATCTATCTAAGGGAGAGATAATCTGAGAAAGCCAGAGAGAGTTTTTGAAGATTTATTGTTGAGAATATAAAGGAATATGAGAGCTGGAAAGCTCATATCTATAGAAGAAAGTCTGCACTTGCAATGTTGTTATGTAATGTAGTGATTAAACATATTAAGCTAGGGAGAGCTTATTGAGCTACGTCATTTGTCTACAGAGTTGTAGATTACATGTTTAGTATGTGTATAGTATATTTCATAATGCTTGAGTTTCCATCAATGCCAAAGGGAGAGATTGATGAACTAGAACTGATTGAATACTTGAATGAATTGAAGATAAGTAATTAGACATCAGTAAGTATTGAAATGATATGTAAGATAATTAAATAAATTATTATGTTGTCATTGATGTCAACTAGTTTTGACAGTACTTATCATAATAGCTACAAATATCTAAACATCTGAAAAGAAGAGGAGATGAAGATTTGAGATATCTACATGGAGGAATATGGATATGACAGATGAGTATAAGGAATAATTTGGGTAATTTATTGATGAGTCTATGACTTCATATGCTTGACTTGATTATGTTGTAGTAATCTATTATGAAGTTGCAAGAAAAACTTAACAAAGTAGTGTGGTTTCTCAATGAAGCACTTCAGTATACACTAAGCCAGTGTAGTTTATACCAAGTAATAGTACTAATTGAGCTTGTATTTTTTTATGCATTTCTTTGTTAACTAATTTTGGATGAAATAATTTAATGCACAAGTTTAGGCGATGAAATTGATGAGTTGTAAAGTGATATTATTTTGAGATTCAAGATAAAGTTTGTTACAAGATCCACAGCTAAAATTTTTTGGAGAAGATTTAAAGGATGGAATTGAAATGAGTTATTAACACATCTGTCAAGGAAGGTTTAAGTGGAAAAATGAGTGAAGGAGATTAAGTGGCAAAATGTGATGGATGAAAAGAAAATGGTTTACTTGTTTATATAAGAAACATTAGTTTCATTGTTGAAACTATGCCAGAAGGAGACTCCAAAGAAATCACATGAACATGGCTTCATGCATGTCTTATCAAACTGGTTGAAGGAGAACCAAAGTGTAGAGTTAACTAAGTGTTAGAGAGCTATTTCTAAGTGATAGTAAGTTATTGAATATTGAAGAATTGAAGTGAAATATTTATCAAAGGATTTTTATGGGCTCAGTATAGATCTAAACATCTACAAAATCAAGTTGTATTGTAATCTGATCACCTATTGTTTCATTTTAACCATTGTAACAGAAAAATCTCTTAACTGATTGGACTTAATCATCTTATGATTGCCCTATGTCATTCATAGAATGTACATTGTTATCTTGTCCACCCCATAGTGAATGTTGGTAGGTTGATAAATATTAGTCTTAAATCCTATAACAAGGTCACACCTTACAGTGTGTTTTGTAGCCTTTAATAGGGTTGGCCCTTCACCAAGCTCACTTCAGAAGAGTGAAAATTTTATTGGGTTACAAGTCCCTAGTAGTTTTTCCCTTAGCAGGGTTTCCACGTTAAATCTTTTTGTTATGTGTTTATGTGGTGATTGTTTGGTTATCATACTTTATATATTGCATATTTTATTTGGTCAGTAATCATAGTGACTAATTAACTGGTAATCGGTAAAGACACATAAAGTTTAGTATTTTATGTTACTGAGCTGTAGATATTTGCTGAATTTGTTTTAAGTGATATATTTTGTAATTGGGACTATTAGATAACTGATCTAACTGATTCACCCCCCCTCTCATTTATTCTAACAGAATTATGCATGGATGCAATAGGAAAGAAATGATGTGATGTTTGCATTCAGTTATGAGTAAAAAATTTCAGAATTGGACATTGAACACTAGGGACTACTCATGCGTTTTTTGTTATTGCAGTGCTGAGAATTATGAGGAATGGGTAAATCAAGACCATGGATATGTAGGTGCATGGAATCTAGTGCCACTAGTTGTTACTAATATAATTGATATAGATGAAGATGAAAACTAAGATGATGTCCCTTTGATTTCTACTGATTACAATCATATCTCAGGATTGATCAAAATTGGTAAGTATATATATTTCATATTATATGGTCCATTGAGCTGCATGTATAGATAGATAGATAGATCTATATATTTAACTAAGTAAATTTTAAGATCTCACATGTATATATAAATTTACCATGCAGGAGATGTCTTTGTAGTCATTGTCGAGCGTGTAAATGTAGAATTGTTAGGATTACGTAATACTGAGAGGGGGGGTGAATCAATATTACTGAACTTTTATTTAAACTTTAACCAATTCTAAAAAAACCATAGCACTACATAAATGAAAAGACCAATAAAACATAACACATAACTCATGACACCATAATTTTTTCTTGAGAAAACCCTGGTGGGGATGGTACCCATAACTATGCACTAAAATATTGTATCCCTATTAGGAGATCTAGCCCTATTAGGAGTGGATGATTACATGGTACAATTCCTTGTTAAAGGATTACAAAACCCTATTATGGGTATACAAAACACCTACTTAAAGGTTGTGAGAAAATAACTTTTACAATAAAAAACTATTACAAAGAGTTCTCCAAAATGTGAACAGTACAAGAACTTAACTTGCTTAGGTAGTTTTGGTTAATGATTTGTCTCTTATTGATCTCACATCTGATCTTTTCTTTCAGATTCACAACTTTTCTTCTTCATCATAATCACAATACTCACTGCTTTCATAAAAGAACTCTGTACTTATACAAAAACTTCTTATCCAGTCGGCTTCACAAATACCATACAAAACATAATACTTAATTATGTAAAGGGTAAGTATGAAGTTGGTGATCATGTATCACTAAATGTTTGACAATATACTCCATCCACCCAACTTAGCACATTACCATACCAATTAACCTTACCAAAATGACCACAACTGCTCACATGCCCTATTATACTAATTTTACTATCTTTGCATACCTTCCTAGCAATGTACCTTATTTATCTGATCGCCAAAACTTATGCACTCTTAAATGAAGCATATAAATATACTAAAATACCTTTTTTAACTTCACAAGCCATAATTCCTTATAAATATTAATCGCTGACCAAAACTATAACACTGTACCCTGTTACCTTGATTTTGGACTTAGTCATTTTTATTACTGTGACTCTAGTACTGAATCTCTCATCATGTGATCACTTGAGCATAAGGGTTTCCATAAATGAAAACCGTCAAGTGATCCCTAGATCCCCAAAAATCACTTGCCAATAATCTCTCCCTTTGGCATTGATGGAAACACTTAGAAAAATGACTAAGTGTCACAATACAACTCTTCTTTTCTTTTTCTCTTTTCTACTTTTTGTTTTATACATCTTTTTCTTCTTATTATTATTTTCCTTGTCTCCCTCTCTTTTAATTTTCCCTAAATACTACTCTTTCCTTTCTCGTCCTCATTTTTCTTTCTCTTCCTCTCCCTTTGACATCAATGGCAAAGGTACATTAAAAATTTCAAAACTTAATCACAAAAATATTTAGTTCTTACTTACCAGATTTAAGACATGTTGGAAAGAGTTTTCCAAGGTCTTTACTTCCTCAGCCCATGATTTTAATAGTATCTCACTGACATGGCTTAATCCATTTAGTGCAAATAATGTTGTCTTTGCTACCTTAATCTCTGTAGGTGTAGGCACAGTCATTGAGCCTTCAACCTTTTCCATCTCTAAAATTTGTTACTCAAGCATTGAAAGATTAGGGGTTAGTAGGCTTCTCAATAAGACAAATATTTCTATAACTCTTACTTTCTCCATTTCCAGTACACTTATCTTGTCCAAAATTCTAGATATTTCTTTGTTCAATTCAGCCACAATTAGTGAAGATGATTCACAATTGTCCATCAAACTATCAAGAGTATCCCTATCCTTGGCTAAAATGTCCTCAATGTTCTTTACATTCCTAGGACTTATGCAATAGTTGTAAATCTTCATGCCTTGTGCTACAAAACTATAAACCTTAAGATTAGTAGCCTTGATAATTTCTATGTCCCATGAGATGGACTGGAAAACTCCTCTCAACTTCTTCTCCAAAAATTTATTATCATCCTTGTCTTCTACAGTCTTTAGCAATGATTTAAAGTGACTATCAAAGCTATCCAATATTGCACCAAGGTTCTATACTTCATCTTTTTCATAAAAAATGATCGGTAAGGGAAGTAGCTTGTTTACTATTTCTATAGCCCTAGCCATTACCTATATTATTTTGTCACTTTTCTGAACCAATCTCTCTTTAGATTTAGAAACGGCCATGAAGGATAGCTTCATAAGCTCATCTTCATCCATATTTTCTACATAAGAACTTGTCAATTTGATCATGCTTTCCAACAGTAAGGAGGTGTCCATTTTAACCGCAACTACTTTTTCTATTCTAGTCTCTTCTACCCTATTTTCTTCCTATTGTGATTCCTTCTCCTATACTTTCTCCTCTATTTTATCTTCCTCTGACTATTCTTGTTCTCCAACTTCCATCGAACTATCCAAATTGTCCAAAAATGGATCATTAATATCATGCAAAGTGTTAAGGGTCATAGACACACCAAAGATAAGTAAATCTAGTTGCATGTTGTCTTGTATACTCTCATCCATTACCTTGGAACTTTCTCCCAATCCCAAAGATGTAGGTTTAGTGACCTTGGGAGGTGAGGTCTTCTTTGGCATATCATACATTATAATTTGATCTAATGCCTTTTGAGTGTCCTCAATCACCTCATCATATTTCCTAGCCATGATTTTGACTAGTATGGCCTTTGTCCCAAGTAGAGGATTTAATGCATTTATAATTATTTATCTTTCTTGTATTGATACAACTCGTAACATGTCCTCAATGGCTCTATTCCTTATGTTTCATCTTTTGATTGTACCAACTGCTTCTTGATTTCCAATTTTTTGTATAGTTATTTAGTGATACTTGCTTCAAATTCTAATATAGTTTTCCTAAAGATCAACAAGTGTTCAATTATTATGTCTTCAATAAGAGCTTGATCTTCAGGACTATATCTCTCATAGTTTGTGTCCACTATCTTTAGATTTCCATCTTTTATTACTCTTTTCTGCAATGATTTGGGGTCAGGTTTCCACAAGGTTTGTGGATCATTTTTCTCTTCTTCTTCAAAATTTTCAACTATCTTTTCCTCTTTCTTCTTTCTCTTTACTTATATCTCTTTCTCCTTGGGACTGTCCTGCTTACTTGATCTTTTAGATCTCCTTGGGATGATTGTAGGCACAACTTCTTATGTTGCCTCTTCTTGGGTAGCCAACAAGTCAACAATATCAGTGCTAGAAAATGCCTCCATCTTATTTCTCATATCTATGAACTGCCTTTTAGTGATTACTACCTTCAGAGTGATATCTTAAACAATTCTGCTAACTATCCTTTTCCTTGTTACCTTCTCTTTCTCTTCTTTGACTTTTTTTATACTTCTTCCTATATGTTCCCCATCTTTTTTGGGTAGGGTCTATTTCTACTGCCAGTACATACTCTACCTGCATGGTTAGAATCACAACACTTAATATCTCATAGGATAACACCATTTCATTCTTGGTTTGACTACCTCAAAGAAAATACAATCAGTTTCAACCATGAAACATATGGTGTCCTCATTTTTTCAATAATGTTTTCCGGTATCCTATACCTTTCTTTCATCTGCCTCTGTAGTATCTTTGTCATGGAAAATAGTTTACCATCAATCCAATTCTTATCTTGTCTTTGGTAGTACTTTGAAATCTCAATTCCAATGGGTACATTATCCTTCCATACCCTAGGGTGCATGCCAAGAAACTTATGAATAATATGAATATAGATATGGACCAATAATGACCCAAACCTAAATGCTTTAGTCCTATCCTTATTTATCACCTTTATATTTTCAAGGAACTGCTGTGAAATTATTTCGTAAAGGTTATATTTATTATTTTCCTTCACCATTTTGTATGCCATCATGATGACTCCAGCTAATATAGAGCTTGGTCTGATACTATAATGTAATTTGTAGGCCAATAACATTTCCACTAGTCTAACATCCTCCTAGAAGATGTCAATGACTGTCATTTCCCTCTTGTCCCATTTAGAGTGTGTTACGACTTCCACATGTTTCTTTAAGTTATTTTCTGCTACAAGGAGGGCTCCTTCATTGTCTAAACCTGATATGTCATGAATCAATTCTGCACAAATCTTTACTGGTTGATCTCCAATCAAAACAAACTAATCGTGGATTCTACTTTAAGGATTATTTTGAACCATTCTATTTTCATGAATTTTGTGAGTGGGGTTAGCTTAATAAGGGATTGATCTTGTAGGTGTTTGAACTCTTCAACCATGGATCAATCTACTTCTAACATGTTATCCAACTCACTATAGATTTTTACATCCCCAATGATCTCATACTTGTAGTGTATGTATGTCGTAATATCTTCTACATGCAATTCACCTACGGGGGTTTGTGAAAATGCTCCCTCTAGATCCTCCTCACAAGATTTGAAGGGATGTATTTTAAGTTTAGACTTAGGTATATCCATAACATCATAAACCACTATTACATCCATAACTTCTTTATGACATTAGGTGTAAATACCTGGGTATGTGCAAGATCATGAGGGGCCAAACTATGCCCTTAAGTGGCAATGAAAAATCAGCAAATCAGGGCTAGTCAACTTGATGTGAAAATTTCAACAAGCTATGAACCTAATATCAAAAATTTGTAGCAATAGAATCTATAGAAAATTGAATGTAGTTTCTAAACTACTAGGCCTTTTTTGAGAAAAAGTTAGTATGATTGGTGAAAAGTATAGATTTCAATGTAGCAGTACAAAAATTTTAGGAAAAAATAAGAAGTAGGTGTATGTCTGACCACCTTAATCATAATCAAATGATAATATTTTAATATAAGATTTTATATATAAGTAGTAGACTCATGCCCAGATATGACACATATTTTTTTCTAATTTTATTCCAAAAAAATAATTAATTATGAATTTTTTACTACAACATTTTCAGAATAAAAAAACTCTCATGTCTGACCACCTTAACTCATTCAAAACTTTACAAAATTCAATTTTTATTTTTTTCCCTTATAGTAGACAAAGCATAGAATGTGACACATTTTTCAGATTTCAAAAATGTTATATCGTCTGAAAGTTATAGTTGTTTTTCAATCAGTATATAAATCAGCACTTTAGAGGTAGCTCAATTAGAAAATAACTAATAATTACTTACCAAATTAAAAATTTGACAGCAATTATATCGATAGAAAGCTGATAATCTCCTTAAGATACCCTTTTCATTTTATCAAATTCGGGTGAAAAAAAAGTCGTCGGCTACATTGTCAAAGTTTTGAACTGACATCACCACTTTTTGGCCCCTCATGATCTTGCACATACCCACCTTAACAATGGTTAAATCCAGAACTTGCTTTGTGCAGTCACGTAATCACTCTACTAGATGATTGATAATTTTCTCAACTCTACTCACCTTAAACGTTGATCAAAAAATGGTGTAGGAATAAATTATTTCAAGTCCTTTCATCCATCACAAGTTGAGTATATGCATTAAACATAGGTAGCTCAACTTCATATGTCATCCAATCAGTATAAAACTCACGAACACCAAAAGTGAATTTCCAAGTCTTGCGCTCTCATCCACAAAATCCTCGATGTCTATACATGTCATACCTAAGATTGCATGAGCTTACTCCACATATGTAGGGGATGTATGTATTATGTTCATTATGTCCAATGCTCTCCCTAAGGCCATGCGACCCTCTAGTTTGATGCCTCAAAACTCATCATGCAAAGACACAGTATCATCCACTATCTCTCCCTGAACCACTTCTTTGTTTAAAAATTTTACTTCCCATATCTTCTCATCATCCTTGCTCTCTAATTTATTGAAATGATTCACAAATTCTTCCATGTACTCATTAAGACTCTTACCACTATCACCGACATTCTTTCTTATAACCACATGAGGTGTTCCTCTTGGTTCACTAGATCTTCTTGGTCATCTCTTATTTTCCTCTCCATTCTATCTGCAAAACTTCTCTATGTGTCCTAGGTTGTTAAAATTGTAACAAGTAGGAGGTCTCCTTCTATCTTAATTAGTCTGCAACTTACAGTACCTTTCTATATTCCCAAAGTTATTACATTTTTGACATGTGATCTTGGTTGTTGTTTCTTGTCTGACATAATCTTGTTTATACCTAGACTGATCTAGTTTTCTATAATCTTCTTTCTTGTGCCCATGTTCATAATAGTTAAAATAGTAGCTGGTAAAGGTCTTAGAGTAACCTCACTTCTGCAATCTCTTTTCATGTGACCAATTTTGGTGCATCCAAAACATCCACCTTAGAAAGGTAATGTAGGAGCATCTTGCATCACAAAATAAGACGGGGCATGATAAAAAAAAAAGGAGAGAGAAAGTGATGAAAATACAAAAAAAAAGTTATTTCATTTTCCAAGGTGCATAGGTGGAATAAAAGAAAAAAAGATAAATAAAAAAATAAAAATAAATCATTTCATTTATCAAGGTGTGTAGGTGGCATTTTAGAAATTTTTAGAAGCTCTTGGAGTTGAAGCTCTCACATTGCAAGTTCTCAAGTTGTAGAATCTTCTATTGGAGAAGAAGTGCTCAAGTTGTAGGATCTTGTATTGGAGAAGAATCTCTCATGTTGTAAGATCTCTCAAGTTGTAATTATTTTCAAGTATTAATGTATGCTTTGTAAAGCATTTTGTCTTCTCTTTGTCTCCATGTTGTTATGTTTTTGGTTATGAGTTGGTAAGGGTGGTGAGGCCCTTCATCAATGCTATTAGAGAGATGTGGCCCTTCATCAATGGTATTAGAGAAGGAGGTCTTGAGTGTGTAGATAGATCATCAAGTGTGAGGCAGTTTGCACTAGGACCTTGGGTTGGATGAGTTTTCCTTAAGATGATGTGAGTATGGAGAAGAGAAAGAAGATGAATTTTGTGATTGGATGGATTCTTAGAATCCCTAGACTTGAGAAAATTAGAGAGAGATATCAAGAAGAGACAAGAGTTTCAATACTAGATTTGAAGAAGCAAATGGTTGAATTAGAAGCGGACTTGAAAAAGAGAAGATTGATTCAAATAGATGATGACAATTCTTTGGATGTAGGAAAGAAAGAAGATAAAGCAGAGTATCATGCAAGCAGCACAAAAGAAGAGGAAGAGTGTGAAGATGAAAAGATTTGCAAATCTGAAGTTCATGAAGATGATTTATTAATGAAGATTGCAGTAGTTGAGGAAGAGTGGCATGTCTTGGTTGGAGGTCAAAGGAAAGAAGTTGTTACATGCCTTTTTGAAGACACAAAAGAAGAAAACAAAGATGAAGATGTGAAAGAGGTAAATTTTTATGAATCATGGGATACTAACTTTGAGATGGATTTGAAATATAATGATGTTGGTTTATATGAGGACTTTGAAAGTGATGTTTGGTATGCAAAAGAAGATTTGTATGGTATTACAGAGTTTACTATAGATGCATTAGATCTTACAAGTTTGGAGGAGAATGAGAGTTACAGATGGACAAAGTTGATTGTAGAGGAGTATTGTTAGTAGTGGATACTTGTTCCAACTAGATGTTGGCAAAGAAGGAAAAAAGAAATATATTGACAACGGATACTTGTTACCGCAAGATGTTGGAAGAAAAGAAAAAAAGAAATCAGCAATGGCTACCTCATTTTGTGAATGCATATTCACAAAAATTTTCCTACCATGGGTGTCTAATGCAGGAGCATCTTGCATCACAAAATAAGATGGGGCATGATAAAAAAAAAGGAGAGAGAAAGTGATGAAAATAGGAAAAAAAAAAGTTATTTTATTTTCCAAGGTGCATAGGTGGAATAAAAGAAAAAAAGATAAATAAAAAAATAAAAAAATAAAAAAGAAATCATTTCATTTATCGAGGTGTGTAGGTGGCATTTTAGAAATTTGTAGAAAGTTCTTGCATTTAATATTTGTAGCTGGGTAGTTACACCTTTCTATTTTATTATTGGCCACAAAGGCAATGTAATTTTATAATTGGCCCACATGGTGGTGCTAAATATTAATTGGGTGGGTATTTAATATTTGTATCAAGGTAGTTCAATTTATCTTTTATCCCACATTGGTTGTATTGTAATATCTCAGGTGGGAAATGCCTATATAAAGAAGGCATACAAGTAGTCATAAGAAAGCTTTCATATTGTAAGCTCTCAAGTTGTAGAATCTTGTATTAGAGAAGAAGCTCTTGGATTGTAAGCTTTGAGGATGTAAGATCTCTCAAGTTGTAATGATTTTCAAGTACTAATGTATTCTTTGTAAAGCATTTTGTCTTCTCTTTATCTCCATGTTGTTATGTTTTTAGTTATGAGTTGGTAAGGGTGGTGTGGCCCTTCAGCAGTGGTATCAGAGCAGTTGTACCCTTCATCAAAATGTATGAACTGTTCTTTAGGTTCTTCATGAGTGGGTCTTTCCTCAAGAGTAGGTATTTCTTCATTCTTTTCTTCATTTATTTCTTCTTGAGTTTTAGAACATTCTTCTTTATAGAATTCAACTCTAGTCATATCTCTGTTAGGCTTTTGTCTTTCTCTTTGCACATCAATCTTGCCACTTCTCATATGAAACTTATCAATGTGTAATTTGGCTTGAGTGAGTACACCTTTAATGATCTGATTATATTTCTCCAGTTCTTGATATTTATCTTTCTACTGGTCAAGTTTAGTCTTTATTTGTCCTATCTTCTTATTTTTTGCTTTCTCTGATTCTTCAACTTTGTTTCTAGCATCCTTTTCATATTGAATCTCTTTTATCATAAAAATATTGATCTCTTCTTTTTCTTGCTCCAACCTCTTCACTTGATTTGATGTATCATTGTTTGAATCTTCTTGGATCTTGTCCATAAGATTTTGTTTCTGATATCTTGAAGCTTCCATTTGTTCCTTTAGTTTTCTGATGAAACCTTTTGCTCTTCCCAATTTGAATTTCATCATACCATTGTGAACCTTTTCTTTGTCCATATCTTCAAGTGTTACTTCAAAGTTCTCTTGAAAACTTTCTGAATCCATTGTGATGTCCCTTAAGCTAATATTGTTTCTCTCTAAGGTCCAATAGCTTTGATACGAATTGTTAGGATTAGGAAATAATGAGAGGGGGGGGTGAATCAACATTACTAAACTTTTATTTAAACTTTAACCAATTGTAAATAAACCATAACACTAATGAAATGAAAAGAATAATAAAACATAACACATAACTCATGACACCATGATTTGTTCTCGAGGAAATCCTAGTCGAGGTAAAACCCTGGTGGGGATGGTACCCATAAGTATGCACTAAAATATTGTATCCCTATTAGGAGATCTCACCATGTTAGGATTTGATGATTACATAGTACAATTCCTTACTAAAGGATTATAAAACCTTGTTACGGTTATACAAAGCACCTGTTAAAAGGTGGTGAGCAAACATCTCTTACAATAAAAAACTATTACAAAGAGTTCTCCAAAATGTGAACAATACAAGCACTTATCTTTCTTAAGTAGTTCTAGTTAAAGCTTTGTCTCTTACTGATATCACATCTAATCTCTGCTATCATATTCACAACTTTTCTTATTCATCATAATCACAATACCCACAACTTTCATAAAAGCACTCTATACTTATAAAAAAACTTATTATCCATTCGGCTTCACAAATACCATACACAACCTAATAATTAGTTATGTAAAGGGTAAGTATGAATTCGGCAATCATATATCACCAAAGATTCATCAATATACTCCATTCACTTGACTTAGCACGTTACAATACCAAGTAACCTTACCACAATCAGCACAACTGCTCATATGCCCTGTTATACTGATTTTACTATCTTCATATACCTTCTTAATTATATCTTACTAAGTTATTTAGATTGTTGAAAAAGTTTTGAAAACTACATATAGGATTTTGGGACTGTAGGATAATTGACTTAATTAATTCATACCCGCTCTCAATTATTCTAATAGTAACACTCTTCCATGATGCTTTCCAACACCGTAAAGGATCTTAGGAGTGAGCTCAAGATTTTCCCTTATCATCTCAACCAGCGAAAACTTTAAGAAACCCCCTCCCTAGAAAAAGTATAAAATCGTGGTGAATCCTACTTTATTTTGGGTAAAAAAATAATAATATTGTTGGCAAATTTTTTTAATTTGAAAGGAAAAAAATTATTTGTACTGGTGATTTCTTTTCAATTATATGAAAATTCTATAAAATTTTGGTGAATCTTTCATTATTGAAGAAAATCATGATGACAGGAACCCCTACCTAGAAATCATCACTATTGGCAATTTTCCTATGCATGAGACCCAAATTTTATAAAGTGCGGACAACATGGCCACCCTGAAAGTCCAAATTTTTACGTCAAATTTTGGGTCCCTGATGAGTGAAATTCACCAAATGGTGAATATTTGCCAGTAAAATTATCCTTGATCTCAACAAAGAAAACTTCCATGAGTGATATGTGGGACAACACATTCTAAGTAATGAATATGAGGGGTACCAAATGAGACAACTCTGATAACTAATTTTTCTAAGTCTAGAACCTATCGAAAGGAAAGTTATCCTAGAGGAGGCAAGTTATTCTGACCATTATGATAGGGATAGAAATATAAGCCCTAATTTGTTCTACTAAGAACCTTGGGACTCATACTTGGCCTACTCATCACACTTTGTTTTATTGTGTTTCTTCATCTGATGTTTTCTTTTGGCCAAAAAAACTTGAATACATTGTGTGTCCTCTTTATGTTAACAAAATTTAGCACTATACATAAAAGGTATGTTTTCTATATTTCCACTATTATATCTTGCAATAAAGCAATGTTCGAAAGGATTATTTATGTTTTTCATTATAAGATTCATGTGGTCCAAATAGATGGTCAAGAATTCTTGATGCTTAAATTTTGTAGTCTTATCCTCATTCTAAGAAAATCGTAAAGAATAGTGCAAGAAAAGTTGTTAATATTATCTAGCGATCTTATGATGATTACTATAAATGGCTGCCAAAATAGTTTCCAAGTGAATCAAAAATTTATATACTCTACTTTCTTATAAATGTTAGATAACATCATGTTTTGTTATCTAAAGCTAGTAATATAAAATCTCAAGATAGATTTGAATCATATTGAACTTATGGTAGGAAATAGGGTATGATTATATTGATACTCATGTTCTTAGGAGAAAAAGGATTGTAATATTGGAAGGTTTCAAAACATTTCTAGTAAATGTATCTTTTATCCTTCCTCAAGAACTTATGGATTTATGAACTTATATTTTCTTGAAAACAGAGATAACATGTTAAACTTAGGTAATATTTGAAATTTCTAATATGCCAAGATCAGGAAGAATCTAAAATGACTTTTATTATTTTATAAAGGCACTCTGAGTTAATTTTATATCTCCTGACATGAAATAACCCTACTTTTTGTAACCGATTGATGATCTGAGATCAATGGCAGGAATTCTATTTTGGGCCAAAGTTTTAAAGGACACAAAGATTCCCCCCAAAGTCTTCGGAATAGAGACATGTGTCAAATCTATGTACTTAACCAATACTCTAGCTTAAATTTTGATGGCATATTTGGTGAATATGACCATCATTTAAGACAATCTTAGGAAATATTAGGTGAAAATATTCAATTTATTGTGTGGAAAAATTAATTCGATTGGTGAAGTCATTGCTAAAATAAAAATAATTCCATGTCACTATTGGCGATTTTCCTATGCATGAGACACAATTTTTATAAAGCACAGATGACATGGCCAACCTAAAAGTCCAATTGTTTTCGTCAAATTTTGGGTCCCCGATGACTAAAATTCGCCAATTAGTGAGTATTCACCACTCAAATATTCCTTGATCTCAAGAAAGAAAACTTCCATGAGGGATATGTGGAAGAACACATTCTGAGCAATGAATATGAGGGGTCTCAAATGAGACAACTCTTATAACTAATTTTTCTAAGTCTAGAACCTATCAAAAGGAACGTTATCTGAGATGACGCAAGTTATTCTTACCATTATGATAGGGATAGAAATATAAGCCCTAAGTTGTTCTACTAAGAACCTTGGGACTCATACTTGGCCTACTCATCACACTTGATTTTATTGTCTTTCTTCATCTGATGTTTTCTTTTGGCCAAAAAAACTTGAATACATTGTGTGTCCTCTCTATGTTAACAAAATTTAGCACTAGACATATTAGGTATGTTTTCTATATTTCCACTATTATATCTTGCAATAAAGCACTGTTCAAAAGAATTATTTATGATTTTCATTATAAGATTCATTTGGTCCAAATAGATGGCCAAGAATTCTTGATGGTTGAATTTTGTATTCTTATCCTCGTTCTAAGAAAATCGTAAAGAATAGTGCAAGAAAAGTTGTTAATATTATCTCCTGATCTTATGATGATTACTATAAATCGCTGCCAAAATAGTTTCCAAGTGATTAAAAAATTTATATACTCTACTTTCCTATAAATGTTAGATAACATCATTTTTTATTATCTAAAGCTAGTAATATAAAATCTCAAGATAGATTTGAATCATGTTGAACTTATGGTAGGAAATAAGGTATGATTATATGGATACTCATGTTTGTAGGACAAAAAGGATTGTAATATTGGAAGGTTTCAAAACATTTCTAGTAAATGTGTCTTTTATCCTTCCTCGAGAACTTATGGATTTGCTAACTTATATTTTCTTGAAAACTGAGATAACATGTTGAACTTAGGTAATATATGAAATTTCAAAATATGCCAAGATGAAGAAGAATCTAAAATGACTTTTATTATTTTACAAAGTCTGAGTTAATTTTGTACCTCCTAACATGAAATAACCATAATTTTTGAAACTATTAGATTATCCGAGATCAATGGCATGAATTCTATTTCGGACCAAAGTTTTAAAGGACACAAAGATTCCACCCAAAGTCTCCTGAATAGAGACATGTGTCAAATCTATGTACTTAACCCATACTCTACCTTAAATTTTGACTGTATATTTGGTGAATATGAACATAGTTTAAGACAAGCTTAGGAAATTGTAGGCGAAAATATTCAATTTATTGTGTGGAAAAATTAGTTCGATTGGCGAAGTCATTGCTAAAATAAAAATAATTCCATGTCACTATTGACAATATGCCAATGCATGAGACCCAATTTTTATAAAGTGTGGGCGACATGGCCACCCCAAAAGTCAAATGTTTTTCACAAAATTTTGGGTCTCTGATGAATCAAATTCGCCAATTGGCAAATATTTGCCACTAAATTTATCCTTGATCTCATCCAAAAAAACTTCCATGAGGGATATGTGGGAGAACACATTCTGAGTAATGAATATGATGGGTCTCAAATGAG
This sequence comes from Chamaecyparis obtusa, assembly GCA_027943335.1. Taxonomy (NCBI): domain Eukaryota; kingdom Viridiplantae; phylum Streptophyta; class Pinopsida; order Cupressales; family Cupressaceae; genus Chamaecyparis; species Chamaecyparis obtusa. The sequence goes on from BSBK01009200.1 coordinate 238,698, forward strand.
ACAACTCTGATAACTAATTTTTCTAAGTTTAGAAACTATCGAAAGGAAAGTTATCCCAGAGGAGCCAAGTTATTCTGACCATTATGATAGGGATAGAAATATAAGCCCTAAGTTGTTCTACTAAGAACCTTGGGACTCATACTTGGCCTACTCATCACACTTGATTTTATTGTGTTTCTTCATCTGATGTTTTCTTTTCGCCAAAAAAATCTTGAAAACATTGTGTGTCCTCTTTATGTTACCAAAATTTAGCACTAGACATAAAAGGTATGCTTTCTATATTTCCACTATTATATCTTAAAATAAAGCACTGTTCGAAAGGATTATTTATGTTTTTCATTAGAAGATTCATGTGCTCCAAATAGATGGTCAAGAATTTTTGATGCTTGAATTTTGTATTCTTGTCCTCATTCTACGAAAATCGTAAATAATAGTGCAAGAAAAGTTGTTAATAATATCTCCTGATCTTATGATGATTACTATAAATGGCTGCCAAAATAGTTTCCAAGTGATTCAAAAATTTATATACTCTACTTTCCTATAAATGTTAGATAACATCATGTTTTTTTATCTAAAGCTAGTAATATAAAATCTCAAGATAGATTTGAATCATGTTGAACTTATGGTAGGAAATAAGGTATGATTATCTGCATACTCATGTTTGTAGAAAAAAAAAGATTGTAATATTGGAAGGTTTGAAAACATTTCTACTAAATGTATCTTTTATCCTTCCTTGAGAACTTATGGACTTCTGAACTTATATTTGCTTGAAAACTGAGATAACATGTTGAGCTTAGGTAATATCTGAAATTTCAAAATATCCCAAAATCAAGAAGAATCTAAAATGACTTCTATTATTTTATAAAGGTACTCTGAGTTAATTTTATATCTCCTGACATGGAATAACTCTACTTTTTCTAACCGTTTGATGATCCAAGATCAATGACAGGAATTCTATTTCGGGCCAAAGTTTTAAAGGAAACAAAGATTCCACCCAAAGTCTCCGGAATAGAGACATGTGTCAAATATATGTACTTAACCCGTACTCTACCTTAAATTTTGACTACATATTTGATGAATATGACCATCGCTTAAGACAAGCTTAGGAAATTGTAGGCAAAAATATTCAATTTATTGTGTGGAAAAATTAATTTGATTGGTGAAGTCATCGCTGAAATAAAAATAATTCCATGTCACTATTTGTGATTTGCCTATGCATGAGACCCAATTTTTATAAAGCGTAGGCGACATGGCCACCCCACAAGTCCAAATTTTTTCATGAAATTTTGGGTCCCCTATGAGTGAAATTCACCAATTGGCGAATATTTGACACTATAATTATCCTTTATCTCAACAAAGAAAAATTCCATGAGGGATATGTGGGAGAACACATTCTGAGTAATGAATATGAGGGGTCTCAAATGAGACAACTCTGATAACTAATTTTTCTAAGTCTAGAACGAATCAAAAGGAAAGTTATCCCAAAGGAGGCAAGTTATTCTGACCATTATGATAGGGATAGAAATATAAGCCCTAAGTTGTTCTACTGAGAACCTTGGGACTCATACTTGGCCTACTCATCACACTTGGTTTTATTGTGTTTCTTCATTTGATGTTTTCTTTTGGCCAAAAAAACATGAATACATTGTGTGTCCTCTTTATGTTAACAAAATTTAGCACTAGACATAAAAGGTATGTTTTCTATATTTCCACTATTATATCTTGCAATAAAGCAATGTTCGAAAGGATTATTTATGTTTTTCATTATAAGATTCATGTGGTCCAAATAGATGGTCAAGAATTGTTGATGCTTGAATTTTGTATTCTTATCCTCTTCTAAGAAAATTGTAAAGAATAGTGCAAGAAAAGTTGTTAATATTATCTCTTGATCTTATGATGATTACTATGAATGGTTGCCAAAATAGTTTCCAAGTGAGTCAAAAATTTATATACTATACTTTCCTATAAATGTTAGATAACATCATGTTTTGTTATCTAATGCTAGTAATATAAAATCTCAAAATTGATTTAAATCATGTTGAACTTATGGTAGAAAATAAGGTATGATTATATGGATACTCATGTTCGTAGGACAAAAATGATTGTAATATAGGAAGGTTTCAAATCATTTCTACTAAATGTATCTTTTATCCTTCCTCGAGAACTTATGGATTTATGAACTTATATTTTCTTGAAAACTGAGATAACATGTTGAACTTAGGTAATATGTGAAATTACAAAATAAGCCAAGATCAAGAAGAATCTAAAATGACTTTTATTATTTTATAAAGGTACTCTGAAATAATTTTAAATCTCCTGACATGAAATAACCCTACTTTTTGTAATCGTTTGATGATTCGAGATCAATAGCAGGAATTCTATTTCGAGGAAAATGTTTAAAGGACACAAAGATTCCCCCCAAAGTCTCAGGAATAGAGATGTGTCAAATCTATGTACTCAACCCATACTCTACCTTAAATTTTGACTGCATATTTGGTGAATATGACCATTGTTTAAGACAAGCTTAGGAAATTGTAGGCAAAAATATTGAATTTCTTGTGTGGAAAAATTAATTCGATTGGTGGTGTCATCGCTGAAATAAAAATAATTCCATGTCACTTATATCTTCTTGGAACCTAAGATAACATGTTGAACTTAGGTAATATCTAAAATTTCAAAATATTGCAAGATCAAGAAGAATCTAAAATGACTTTTATTATTTTATAAAGGTACTCTGACTTAATTTTATATCTCCTGACATGAAATAACCCTAGTTTTTGTAACCGTTTGATGATCTAAGATCAATGGTAGGAATTCTAATTCAGGACAAACTTTTGAAGGACAAAATGATTCCCTCCAAAGTCACTAGAATAGAGACATGTGTCAAATCTATGTACTTAACCTGTACTCTACCTGAAATTTTGACTGCATATTTGATGAATATGACCATCGTTTAAGACAAGCTTAGGAAATTGTTGGCGAAAATATTCAATTTACTCTGTGGAAAAATTAATCTGATTGGTGAAATCATCCCTAAAATAAAAATAATTCCATGTCACTATTCACGATTTGCCTATGCATGTGACCGAATTTTTATAAAGAGCGGACGACATGGCCACCCCAAAAGTCCAAATTTTTTCACAAAATTTTGGGTCCTCAATGAGTGAAATTCTCCAATTGGAAAATATTTGCCACTATAATTATCCTTTATCTCAACAAAGAAAAATTCCATGAGGGATATGTGGGAGAACACATTCTGAGTAATGAATATGAGGGGTCTCAAATGAGACAACTCTGATAACTAATTTTTCTAAGTCTAGAACCTATCAAAAGGAAAGTTATCCCAAAGGAGGCAAGTTATTCTAACCATTATGATAGGGATAGAAATATAAGCCCTAAGTTGTTCTACTAAGAACCTTGGGACTCATACTTGGCCTACTCATCACACTTGATTTTATTGTCTTTCTTCATCTGATGTTTTCTTTTGGCCAAAAAAACATGAATACATTGTGTGTCCTCTTTATGTTAACAAAATTTAGCACTAGACATAAAAGGTATGTTTCTATATTTCCACTATTATATCTTGCAATAAAGCAATGTTCGAAAGGATTATTTATGTTTTTCATTATAAGATTCATGTGGTCCAAATAGATGGTCAAGAATTCTTGATGCTTAAATTTTGTAGTCTTATCCTCGTTCTAAGAAAATCGTAAAGAATAGTGGAAGAAAAGTTGTTAATATTATCTCCTGATCTTATGATGATTACTATAAATGGGTGCCAAAAAAATTTCCAAGTGATTCAAAAATTTATATACTCTACTTTCCTATAAATGTTAGATAACATCATGTTTTGTTATCTAAAGCTAGTAATATAAAATCTCAAGCTAGATTTGAATCATGCTGAACTTATGGTAGGAAATAAGGTATGATTATATGGATACTCATGTTTGTAGGAGAAAATGAGATGTAATATTGGAAGGTTTGAAAACATTTCTAGTAAATGTATCTTTTATCCTTCCTCGAGAACTTATGGATTTGTGAAGTTATATTTTCTTCAAAACTTAGATAACATGTTGAACTTAGGTAATATCTAAAATTTTGAAATATGCCAGGATCAAGAAGAATCTAAAATGACTTTTATTATTTTATAAAGGTACTCTGAGTTAATTTTATATCTCCTGACATGAAATAACCCTACTTTTTGTAACCATTTGATGATACGAGATCAATGGAAGGAATTCTATTTCGGGCCAAAGTTTTAAAGGACACAAAGATTCCACCCAAAGTCTCTGGAATAGAGACATGTGTCAAATCTATGTACTTAACCTGTACTCTACCTTAAATTTTGACTGCATATTTGGTGAATATTACCATCGTTTAAGACAAGCTTAGGAAATTACAGGTGAAAATATTCAATTTATTGTGTGGAAAAATTTATTCAATTGGTGAAGTCATCGCTGAAATAAAAATAATTCCATGTCACTATTGGCGATTTGCCTAAGCATGAGACCCAATTTTTATAAAGTACGGGCGACATGGCCATCCCGAAAGTCAAATTTTTTTCACTAAATTTTGGGTCTCTGATGAGTGAAATTCTCCAATTGGTGAGTATTCGCCACTAAAATTATCCTTGATCTCAACAAAGAAAAATTCCATGAGGGATATGTGGGAGAACACATTCCAAGTAATGAATATGAGGGGTCTCAAATGAGACAACTCTGATAACTAATTTTTCTCAGTCTAGAACCTATCGAAAGGAAGGCTATCCCAGAGGAGGCAATTTATTCTGACCATTATGATAGGGATAGAAATATAAGCCCTAAGTTGTTCTACTAAGATCCTTGGGACTCATGGATGGCATACTCATCACAATTGATTTTATTGTGTTTCTTCATCTGATGTTATCTTTTGGCCAAAAAAACTTGAATACATTGTGTGTCCTCTTTATGTTAAAAAAATTTAGCACTAGATATAAAATGTATGTTTTCTATATTTCAACTATTATATGTTGCAATAAAGCACTGTTCAAAAGGATTATTTATGTTTTTCATTATAAGATTCATGTGGTCCAAATAGATGGTCAAGAATTGTTGATGCTTGAATTTTGTGGTCTTATCCTCATTCTAAGAAAATCATAAAGAATAGTGCAAGAAAAGTTGTTAATATTATCTCCTGATCTTATGATGATTACTATAAATGGCTACCAAAATTGTTTCCAAGTGATTCAAAAATTTATATACTCTACTTTCCTATAAATGTTAGATAACATCATGTTTTGTTATCTAAAGCTAGTAATATAAAATCTCAAGCTAGATTTGAATCATGTTGAACTTGTTGTAGGAAATAAGGTATGATTATATGGATACTCATGTTCCTAGGACAAAAAGGATTGTAATATTGGAAGGTTTAAAAACATTTCTAGTAAATGTATCTTTTATCCTTCCTCGAGAACTTATGGATTTGTGAACTTATATTTTCTTGAAAACTAAGATAACATGTTGAACTTAGGTAATATCTGAAATTTTAAAATATGCCAAGATCAAGAAGAATCTCTCTTTTATATACCCTACAGAGTAAGAAATTAAATTTATTTTTGAATCAGATGTCACTATCCCTTTTTCTCATGAAATATATGGTTAAAAGACAAAATTTTCACAGAAGGAAAAATCAATGTGCGATTAAGGAGAATGTGCTTAAGTAGAGGAGACCCTTGGGTAAAGGAAATATGTCCCCAAGATTTTATAATAAATAGGATCATTGTACACAATTATAGAAAGGAGAAATGTTTGATTATATGGTAGGAATTTTGAATTATATATGGTCCTTGCAAGTGGTGTGAATTGAACCAATGAAAAGTCATCAATTATAGGGAAAGAATATGATATTAAACAAAATTATTTAGTAATTAATTAATTTGTTGGAATTTTTTGTGTGAAATAGAATTTGAAGCTAACAAAATTGCTAGTATATAGGAATGATGAGTTATTATGAAAGGAATAATGACATGTCTCTTAGAATAAGATTTAAGTCAAACTTTCTAACTGTCCTAAAATGGAAATATTAGAAGAATGTGAATTTTTAGGTAATGGTATAAATGTCATATTGAAGTTGCATATAAGGATAACAATACTTGTAGTTACTCCTCAAATGTGATTTTATTGAAATTTATGTACAAAATATTAGTGGGTTGGACATATTAATTTGACTGAGTAAGAGGGTGGTCATAGGACTCATGCATTTATCTCCCTCTATTAAATAATCTATGACTTTTATTTTGGAAAATGGTAAAATTCAAATAAACTTGTTAATCTTGGGAGAAGATATACTCGTAAGAACCTTATTATGAATTTTTGGGATATGGAATTGGTTAAATAGCTAGTTAATAAGTAATGTTGATGAAACTCTAGCTTAATGCATCATGTTAAAATTTGTTAGGAATATTTTTATGTGTATTGTTGTAATACAACACTAATAAATTGTTGTAATATAATCATAGAAGGTATCTTAGGTTGCATTCTTTGAAAATGATGTGTATTCCATCTTGTGTGTAAGTTTGATATTAGTGATTCTCCTATAAGTTTACCATAGGCCTTCAGAAAAAAAGTAACTAGTTGCATAAAGAGAATTGTTTTTGTCTTATCTCATAAAATAATGTGCTTTTATATGTGGCAATTCAATATTTGAATGATTTTTAGTTTGAAAATGTTTACCAAGGAAGTAGTATGATAGTAGTATTGTATGTATACGTATTGAGAAGAAATAACCCCTATATCAATCTATAACAAGTTTAGAGGATGAAATTTGAATTCTTAATTGCATTTCAAAAACCTTAAATTTGTTTTTCTATTAAAAGAACTCCTAATTCCTAAGGTGAAAATTATACCTAATATATCAATGATAGACTAAAGTATAAATGTTAGTAATATTCTTATTTTATGTTTGATCAATGGCTAGAAACTTTCAACTTCCAAGAGTAAGTTGAATCTTAGGGAGGGATGATGTAATGCCCCTCCAACCCTATCAAGTCCTGGTTATGCTCACTAGAAATTAGGAAGAGCTATATGTTAGAATAATCCTTCTTATGATGGTTTCATAAACTGAATATCTTCCAACTCACCATAAATTCATATTTTAATGTGGAAAATAATAATATTGCATAGGTATGTTCCTATCCATATTCTTGTCTATCAGTGATATGTTAGGACCTTAATGCTAAAAGAATCGCGTGATAGACTTATATGCTTCTATGCGAGATTCTCATTATTAATATTTAAGATTATCTTATGTTAATTAATTATAATCACTTAAAAGGGTTACATGTGTTACTTATTGTTACTGTCAATTTTTCCTAACTCTCCTTTTTAGTCTTACTCAGTAAAAATCCTAAGTTGAACTTGAACTTGAACTTTGTCAAGTTCAAGTTCAAGTTCATTAACCGTTATGAGTTATACAACATCAATGTTTGTCAATTCCTTCAGTAAGTATGTCGGTCTTCGAAGTCCAACTTGAACTTGAACCGATTCCTGAACTTTAAATTTTGTTCAAGTTCAAGTTCATGTTTGAATTATAATGTACCAGCACATGGAATTTTTTGCAGGATTGTTATTTCATTCCATAGAAAGTTGTCTACTTCAAGCACTCCAGGTGTTAAATAAATTTGGGGAAGTTTCCATAAAGGGTTGTCAAATTTGACAAGATGGCTTGGGCATGTGAATTATGGATGTGATAGTTGATGGAGTGACGTAGGGAATGTCATTATTGGAAAAATATGGTAATCAAAGAATGTCCTGGGGAATTGAGATTTTCTTGACGATTTAACTTGAGAATTAATGAGGAGTAACTCTAGATGTTATATCAATCATTCCTTCATTAAAACATTTATTCTAGTCATGCTGTGAGGATTTACCTAAAATCCTATTGGCCATTGTTAATAAATGAAGAATGGTTAAACATTTTTGTTAGTCATTTTGCTTGAGGAGAAAGGAGTGGCTGAATTAGTGGTAAGAAGGTTACAGAAAATCTGGTGTGCAGAAAATTGGTGAGTCCTCTTTTTCCCTGTAGCTTTCAATTTATTCAGAAGGTCTTTCTATGTTGTAAATATTTTTTCTTTTTCTGGAAAGATGCCTTTGTTTCTCCCCAAACTCCCAAAAGAGGAAATTAGAACCCACGTGTTAGTCTCCCTCCAGACATTGGCGATATCTCTTTGGTGAATGTATGTTTAGGGGAATTGTTTGATAGGGTCAGAAGTGCCTTTGAAGGTTCATTTTATAGGAAGCTAGCAGGGAGTGGGTTAATGGAGGCTGTTGCTTTTCCCCCAGTACTAATTTTTCCTAAATTGGTCTTAGAATGTGCCAATAAAAATGACGCTAAGAGAAGATGTATCAAAGATGCTTCAAGAGAAGTTTTGGTCAAAATAAGTTGGGAGACATTAATGGTGGCTCTATAGATTCTAGATAAGAGAACCATATGAACCTTGGACCTATGCCAAGGTGGACCATGTGTATGAAGAAGACAAGAAAAAGTATAGCTCCTCAATAGCTTAGACATGGATTTTCAAACCAGAGAAAGGAGGGTCCGGACTGCCTAAAACCCTAACATTTGAACATTTCCTTAAGGAAATAGCCAATATTGTATTCCTTCTAAATAGGGTTAAGGGAAACGTACACACATTCTACTGGATGAATTGAATGTACTCCTTTATCTAGAAAACTCTAGAATGAAAGAAATTTATCAATTGGGCTGATTTGATAGCAGAAAGACTTCACATAGAGCTCCTAAATGTGACCAACCTAACTACTTTTTACATGTCTTCCTACCTTGTCTATGTTTTCACCTATTTTAGGAATTGGGAGGGGCTACCTCACGAGTTGTGGACAAATGATATGAAAATATATTACTATTTCATGTGCCTATAAAGTGAAAGGTTTCCTAGTGAGTTCAAAATGGTTAATGATATTTTTTTAGCCAAGCTCACCTTTGAATTGTGTGGAAGGGATAACAATAGGCTCTCTGAAGAAGAGAAACAAGTGACAAATGTATATGGATTCCATTTTATTCAATTCCCTAGATTTACTTACCTCAGGGTTGGAGCATTTGATAGGATCCATTTTGACTTCCTAGGTTTTGCCTAGATAATGTGGTCTTAATGGAACTTTCTAGGAAGCTTGTCATCATTGAATGAAAATATGGCATCTCCAAGAAGTCTTTAGGTGTCCTTTTCCATATTGAGTTGGGTTATTACAGATGCAAGATTTTTCAGGATGCCTTAGCAATTGAAGGAGAATTGTTTGCATTTCATTTAAAACCTTACAATCCTAGAACCAATTTTGATTATAGGGGTTTCACTAGGTCAAACCTTAATGTCCCTGACAGATTCATGCATATTCCTAAGTAGGAGGATTTTTGGGCCAATTGTTCTGATGAATAGGAATTCAAGAAAAGGTTGTGGTCTAGATTGACCATGAAGCAGATTATCACTTTCAGACTAGATATGAATATAGATGGGGCAGAAGAGGACAATGAGGTTGATGTACTCAACGCCCAATTCTTCAAGAAAGTAGAGGCCCTTCCTAACCTAGAGTTAGAGTGGATGAAGCTAGAGGAAGATGACCTACAAGTGAGAATGGTCAGTGTGATTGAAAGATCAAAGGCATGGTTGTTTGAGAAAAAGGCTTCTATAATTCCTTCGTAGCCTACCAAGACGTAAGTGAAAACCAAGAAGAGGAGTTCATCAAGGAAAAATTATGTTTTAACTAAGTGGCAAGAAGTGACTCTAGTGTCATTGTGAATTTGGACCCATCCAAAGTTGACTTACAAGAAAACCTAGTTGCAGATCCCAATGTGCTTGATATGTCAGATAACCAAAAGTTATAGGATGATACCTAGAATACTGCAAAGGATTCACTGGCTCTTCTAAGTAGTTATGATACTCAGAAGAAACCCCCTATGGCTCCAAAATGGCTATAGAATTTTGTTTCCAAAAAGAGAAGTGTGGTCCCTCTGTTCATGCCCATCAAGGATGTTGTGAGTAGGTGGTTAGGAAAGACTATAAAGACTAAGAAGACAAAAATAGAATGCAAAATTGATTTTAACAAAAATAGTGGCTGCTGGATGGTAGAAATTGAAAAACTGGTAAATGAAAAAGATGAGGGGGAAGTTTCAGCCTAAGATTTCCAGATATCTAGAGTCAATTTAGGGAGAGATAGCAGAACCACTGACATGAAGTTCTTTGAGGTCTCAAATAAGAAGATTGCCAATAGAGTCTGGAAGGATGCTAAAGAAAAATAAGAGATGAAGGAGGCTATGAAAATCATGGCCCAATACATAAATGCCATCCAACATCTAGAGCATTTTCCTTTCAACAAAATGCTAGGTTCCATTGATATTAAATCCCCAAACAATCAAAAGTTTCTTGATCAAATACAGAGAAACAAGATGATTAGCAGAACATTTGAAGAATGGGTGGAGCATGTAAAACTAAAGGCTACAAAGAAACTAACTAACATAAATCAATCTCACATTGAAGGGAGTCACCTAGTAAAGAAATTTGATGAAAATATCAAAGAGTTGGAGTTAGAAAAGACTACCTGGACAAAAGAATTCCATTAGATGGAAGAGGTCCAAGAGTACGACCTGCATAAATTCCTCATAGAGAAGCCAATCCCAGGGTTAGATGATAAAACCCTTTATATTTTGAAGGAGTGTGTTGATGGGAGGAATGAAGCCATAGTACAAGGAGTTTCTGAAATAAAAGACCTCTTAAAGGGACGGGGAATTATCAAAGATATCATTTCAAGTGATATAAACTGGGTGGATAAATAGTGTCAAGGGGCCCAAGAGGAATCAAATAGGCTGAGTGACCATGTGATCAATAGTTTCAAAGCCTGGTTTGATGAGCTTAAGGAAATGAAGGCGCCAACAGTCCAAGAATTTTCAAAGGTTACGTGGGTAGACTCAATGCTTATACTTCAACAGGATCATCTGGATATGCTTAATGAAAAGGTGGCTGAAGTCAAGAGAGAGAAGGAATTATGGAAACAATGAATTAATTATCTTATTTTTCTACACCATTAGGTGATATCCGCATTCATAGCTACATTTGAAGACTAGAAGGAAGCACAACTTGCGACAGCCTTGACACCATAGCTATCTGAGATGCATGCTACTATTTTGGGGGTGTTTTGTGCTCAGTCCTATTCTTATTGCTTTATGCTCAGGATAGTTATTTAGTTTAAAAGTATTTACCTCCTGTAAAAGACATTTTTATCTAGTTAGTTGCATAAGCCCTACGTGGCTATATATTTGGAAACATTAAATGTATTAAGGGTTTGACTCTCTGAGTTTTTGGGAACTATTTTATGAAGGCTACGCTATAATATTTTTGAATACTAATATTATAGAATATATGAAATATCCTATGGTATTGCATGTATGTTTGAGATTTTGAATCGATAGATACTGTTGTTTATCCTAAATAATTCATTTTCTTATGGAATTGAGTTATATTAAACATAGCTCAACTATGATATGAGTTGATCTTCTCCTTAGAGTAATAGATGGAGTCATTAGAGAAGTTTTACATTTAAATATTTTAAAGTTTGAATCAGTGTTAGAAGTAAATGTTGTTCTTTGAAAATTTGCACATTCTTTTCATGTTGATGAATTGAGTGTTGACCTTAAGTGTTTTCTGATTAAAAGAACACATGATTTTATATTTATTTGTTCAATAAGATTGTATTAAAAATATTTTTGGAAGTTAGCTGCACCTTAAAAATTATAGAGATTTTTCTTTCAAAGGAACTCAATTGGTAGTGTTGAGGTTTTTCATTTCTTTTATGCTTTATGGGAGTCTAAAAGATTGATTTAAAGAAAGGGGAAGATTGTATGCTAACATTTTTTGGTGACTCTACTAGGGAAGAGTCTAAGAATAGACTAGGATTTTCATATTTTTTATTTAATGATCAATTATGGTCCTACCCGCTAAGGTTATTCCTAGCCAACAAGAAGTTCCTTCGGTTTTGCAACCAGACCTTGATTTTTCAGATACCTAAGAAGACATAATTGCTGACCCTAATGCCACATATTGGAAGCTGAGAATAAGTGGGAAACAATATCAAAAAGTAAGGTTAGTCCTTGAGGAGGAAGAAATCAAAGAGTGGTTAAGGGGCTTACCTATAGCCCAAGCATTCCAAAAACCTTGAAAATAGGTCTTTCTGTATATATATTTGATTTAGTTTAGGTAAGTAAGCTGGCTAATAAAATATTTACAAGAGGAGACCAGGCCAAGGGTCTTGTTGACTCTGATTTTGAAGACCTAAATAAGCTTGATTTCAAACCCCAAACTCCTTTAAGAGAAAGATGATATAAAATATCTAGTAGGACTTCCTCCCCAAAAAAATTTACTCATGTGACCTCTTTTCAATCCTTGGTTCCACTAGGAACCCTAGCCCCTACTTTCTTAAATCTACAGCCTTTAAATTTCATCTTACCTACCATGGCTCAGAATCAACCTTGGGGTGCATCTATAGGACCTTTATGCTTAGGAGAAAACTTGGGAAATTTGCCTAAATGTCAAGATATTTTACCTAAATTTAGTGGTGATGCAAAGAAGTCTCCAAAAGACCATTTGAATACCTTCAACACAACATGCAGAGTTTTGGCTGTTGGCACCCTAGATGTAGCTGTTAGTCTTTTGGTCTTGACATTGACAGATGTCATAGTCGATTGGTTTCATAATCTACCCCATGCCTCTATTACCAATTGGGATACCATGAAAAGAGCATTTGAGACTAGATTTAAGTGAGCTAATGATACTATCACACTCTTGATCTAGTTGAGTCAAATGAAGAGATAGATTCAAGTACCTATGAGGGAGTTTATGGAAAGATTTAACAATGGAATTCAGAAAATTCCAATTGCAAGAAGACCTAATGATGAAAATCAAAAGGAGTTTTTCTTGAATGCTATGCCTCCTAATGGTGTGTTTCCTTTAAAAAGAGCTAGGCCATCCAGTCTAGACGCTACTCAAACTCTTTCCATTGAATTAGAGGATGATCTCATAATAAGTAGAAAATAGAGAAAAGATGTACAAACACCTAGCTCCCAGCCTTCCACTTCCTCATCATCAACTCCCTATAATACAAAGAATGATGAATGACCTAATAAGAATCAAAAGGAAATTGCCTAAAGCTTCCAGTCTTTACCAAGATATCCCACGCAAATACCCAACTCAAGGAGCCTCAAGCTTAGGCAAACAATTCAATTTGCCTCCATAATAGAGACTACAAATTGAACCACCTCCAAATAAAGGCAATATGTTTGTTTTCCATCTTATTGATGAGCACGAAGGGGGTTGATGCCTTGAAAATATACGACATGAACAACTTGAAGCTAAAAAAGAAGCTACAGTGAAGATAACTATTGAAGACATATCCTATGAAATACCTAGTAACTCTAGAAATTTCTATTTTGAATATGAATCAGAATTTGAAAGGGTTGGTGACATATTGGTAACTTTAGGGGATACTTCTTTCTCTTTTTTGACAAGAAGTCAACATGGAGAAAAAGTGAGTAATTGGTCAAATGCAACAACCAAGGATAGTGGAAGTCAGGCCAATGAAAATTTGAAGGTCTGGAAGACAAGTAGTCCAGAGGTACAAATCTTGAAAAGGTCTGAATTTGAATCTTCTTTTAGTATAGTAGATTTTTTTTAAACTTCCAAAGTACAAATCTTTTCTATGGATTACTTAAAAATGAACCCTTGGGAGTTAGATAAATTAGTCAATTATGTCAAAGGCTCCTCTGTTGAACCTAATGCTCAACAGACTAATAATGCATGTTTTAAAGGGAAGACTATAAAGAAAGAGGACGAAGTGGAACAAAATATTGTAGATAAGCCCTTTCCTATTATTCCCTCTAGTCTAAAACCATAACCCTTTTATGTATCCTTATTTATTCACAGTTTCAAACTAAATAATTGTATCATTGATTCAGGGCCATCAGATAATATCATGCCTTCATCTGTAGCCAAATCATTAGACGTCCACATGATTGACACCTTTGGCCACTGTTATTCCATGGATGCTAAGAAGGTCCCACTCTTAGGTCAAATCAAGGATTCTCAAGTTGCTTTAGTATCTTTCCCTGATAAAAGATTGAAGATAACCATTCTAGTAGCTAATATTCTAGCTAGCTATGGAATGCTCCTAAGTAGAACCTTTTGTAGAGATCTAGGTGGTGAGATTAAATTGGATTGGTCTCAGGTCATAGTCCCTATAGGAAATAATAAGGTTACTCTACTCCCAAAACCCAAGTCCAAGTACACACTATTTTTCCCTCAGAAGATCCCAAATCTCATATTTTGTATCAAGAGTCTGAGTTTGCTAACTATGTTATCTTATCTGAGAATGATGTCCCAAGTCCTGTTGTTGCAGATGAAGAAATTCCTTGGGTTCTTGAATTTGATGGTAGCTACTCCTCCATAGGCTCAAGGGTAGGGGTAGTCCTTATTTCTCCTTCCAGTCTCAAACTCCCTTTTCATTCAAGCTTTAATTTGATAACACAAACAATACAACAGAATATGAAGCCCTGCTATTGGGTTTAGAAGAAGCAAATAAAAAGGGCATTAAGATTTTAAAGGCATGGGGTGATGTAGAGATAATTGTTAAATAGGTTAAGAACTTATTCTCAGTGAAGAGTGAGAGACTGAAGCATTATAGGAATAGGGTTTTGGATGAACTTGAGTGGTTTGAGGCTTTTTCAATAGAGGAAATTCCTAGACAATATAAGTCAAGAGATGATGCTCTAGCAGGATCAACATCCCTACTGATTCCACATCCAAACTTCACAGAGAACCATTATACAATTGAGGTTATACATAGGACCAGTGTACCTAATAATTCTTGTTCCTGGAAAGTCTTCAAAGATGATGCCCATATTAATGAATTTCTGCAAGGGTTGGATAAACTCTCAACTAATTACTTTGAAGGATCAGAATCTGAGTGCCATGAATTTTGTCCAAGAAAAGAAGACAGCTCCTCAGAGGAAGAGATTCAACTTAAAGGTAACTCCATACCAAAAGGAATAGTGGAGTTATAGAGGCTTTTTGATAGAAGGTATTTTTATTTAAACCCACCTGTCATACCAGATAATGTCCCTTCAGGTGAATACGAAAAAATTAACATCGCAGATGAATTCAATCCCAAGTTGGTAAACCTAAGGGTCTGTTGTGATGAAGTTGAGAGAGGTTGTTTTACCAAGTTTTTGAAAGAGTATAGGTATGTTTTTTCTTGGTCCTATGATGATCTGAAGAATTTTAGGGAGGGATAGTTTATAGACAATATTCCTTTAAAACTAGGAACATCTCCTTTCTGTCAAAAATTGAGAAACTATAATCCAAAGGTGGTGGATGCTATTTTTTATGAGATTGAAAAAATGCTTCAGGAATGCATTATCTTCCCCATCCTTCATTCTACATGGGTAGCCAATATAGTTCCTACATGGAAATAGAATGGAGAGATTAGAACCTATGTGGATTTTAGAAATCTCAATTAGTCGAGCCTTAAAGATAACTTTTCTTTGCCTATGATGGATTAGATTCTTCAAACTATAGCTAGCTCAGAGATGTCCTTTCTTGATGGATTTTTAGGCTACAACTAGATCAGCATCATAGAGGAAGACTAGCATAAGATGGCTTTTACCATGCCATGGGTCATGTTCACCTATAGAAGAATGCCTTTTGGACTGATTAATGTTGGATCCACATTTCAAAGGTCTATGAATTCTAATTTTCACCACTTAAATAAAACCATTACTATTTATTTAGATGATATGAAAGTATTCTCGAGGAGGCATACAAAGCATCTAAGAGACTTGAAAGAGGTTTTATAATGGTTTAGGGATCATGGTGTTTCTTAAAATATGAAGAATTCAATCTTCTGTGTGATAGAAGGAAAGTTGTTAGTTCATTTAGTTTCAAAGGAAGGCATTAAAATCAATCCAGAAAGGGTGAAATCCATCTAGTAGTTATGTATTCCTATCAATCAGAAGGGAATAAAGTCTTTCTTTGGTCAAGTTAATTTCTTGAGAAAGTTCATTCCTGATTTTGTAGAGACATCAAAGCTAATGGTGGACCTATTAAGTGAAAAGCATAATTTTAAGTGGGATGAACGAACTATCAAATCTTTTCAGAAGATAAAAGAGGCTATAGCCAATGCTCAAACATTAATAAACCTAGATTTTAAAAAATATTTTATTATCTATTGCTATGCATCAGAACACATGATGTCTGGAGTGTTGTTACAAAAGAGTGAAAAGGATGAAGAGGTGTCTATTTCCTTCATGGGCATACCGCTTAAGAAACATGAGTTGCACTATTCCCAAACTAAGAAACATGCATTCACAGTGGTGAAGGTAGTCAAGCAATTTTAGTATTACATCCTTCATTCACATTCTATAGTTTTTATTTTGAACTCGATCATTAAAAGTATTCTTACTCAGCAGGAAGTAGTCATTAATAAAAAAGCTACTTGGGTAGCGAAGGTGTAGGAGTTTGATTTTGAGATCAAACCCACAAAGCTAGTAAGAGGAAAAGGTCTCTATAAACCGATGGACGAAAATAAAGAAGATCAAGGTTTTCCCAATTATCTATTTGTTGGAAAAAATGATTCATGGTTCTCAGATATAGCATTCTTTTTGACTTATAGAGATGCCCCAAGTAACCTGTCAACTAGGGAAAAGAGGAATTTACTGCTAAAAGTAGAAAAATATGTCATTGTCAAGAATGTCATGTACAAGAAGGGATTGGATGGGATGTTCTTGAGGTGTGTAGAAAGAGAACAACAATAGAGGCTATTACAAACATTCCAAAATGAAGCCTGTGGAGGACACTACTCCTCATCTGTAATAGCTTTTAAGATTTTAAGAAATGTCTATTATTGTCCTAGAATGTTCAGAGATGCATACCAGTGGGTGGATAATTGTGAGAAATGAAAGTTCTTCTCAGGGAAACCCCAGCTGGCTGCTTTACCTCTAAGGATCATAATCATTGAAGAACCTTTCCAGCAGTGGGGGCTAGATTTTGTTGGCCCGATTAATCCAAATTCAAGTGGTAGGGACACTCATATCCTTTTTCCACAGATCATTTTACTAAGTGGGTAGAGGTTGTACTAGTTAAATTGACCACTTCTGAGGTAGTCTGTAGATTCCTGAAAGAAAACATTGTCACTAGGTGTGGAGTTCAACTCAAAATAGTGGCTGATAATGCTTAGAAATTTTCATCTCAAGAGATTCAATGTTTCTCCTATGACCATGGAATAAACTTGTCTCACTATTTGGATTATTTCCCTTAGGAAAATGGCCAAGTAGAATCTACAAATAAGAACCTGATTAATATCCTGAAAAAGCTTATAGAGGAGAGAGGAAAATATTGGCATAAGAAATTATATGAAGCATTGTGGGTAGATAAAACCTCTACAAAAAGAGCTATAGGAATGTCACCCTTTGAACTAGTTTATGGGGTTGAAGCACAATTATCCCTTCTACTGGAATTGGCTACCACTAAATTACAAAGGTGTATTGAGAATGAGGTTTTCAAGGATTTGTTGGAAAAGAGAATCATGTATCTATCAAAAATTGAGGAAGAAAGAGCAGAGCTAATGGATCACATAACTAATCATCAATTGAAGGTGAAAGAAATATTTTATTGTCATGACCGACCAAGAAAATTTATGGAGGGAGATAAGGTCCTTCTCTAGGATAAGCGTTGAGAACCACATGGGACACATGGAAAGTTCAAGTCTCTCTAGAAGGGGTCATTCAAGATCTATCAAGCTCTGGGTCCAAATGCCTTTAAACTAAAGTATGTTGACAAAGATGAACTACTCCTATCCTATAATGGGAAAGATCTCAAGCTTTATCAGTTCTAAGTTTCCATTTCCTTTCTTGAATATAAGTTTTGGGTTACATTTGTAGGAGTAGAAAAATTGTTGTGATGAGTCGACTTGGTCTAATAAGTTAAAAAACTATCTTGCGTAACCAAAGCTTCTAGGTTCATTTCATAGTCTTGAAGAGTCCTAGTCCACAGTCAGAGCCAGTTGTTACCCTTGATTTTTCTTAACTCTCAATTTTAGTCTTGGTCAATAAAAATCATAAGTTGAAGTTGAAGTTGAACTTTGTCAAGTTCAAGTTCAAGTTCATTAACCATTATGAGTTATACAACATCAATGCTTGTCAATTCCTTTAGTAAGTATGTTGGTCTCTGAAGTCAAACCTGAACCTGAACCTAGTCCTAAACTTTAAATTTTTTTCAAGTTCAAGTTCATGTTTGAAGTACAATGTACTAGCACATGGAATTTTCAGCAGGATTTCTATTTCATTCCATGAAAGTTTCATGTTTCAAGCACTTCACATGTTAAATCAATTTTGGGAAGTTTCCATAAAGGGTTGTCAAATTTGATGGTATATCTTGTGCATGTCAATTGTGGAGGTGAAACTTGATGGTGTGACATAAGGAGTGTCATTATTGCAAAAATCTGGTAATCAAAGAATGTCCTAGGGAATTGAGATTTTCGTACTGATTTAACTTGAGAATTAATGAGGAATAACTCTAGATGTCATATCAATCATTTATTCATTAAAAAATTTATTATCATCATGTTGTGAGGATTTACCAAAAATCCTATTGGCCATTGTTAATAAATGAAGAATGGTTAAACATTTTTGTTAGTCATTTTTCTTGAGGAGAAAGAAGGAGTGGCAGAATTGGTGGCAAGAAGGTTACATAAAATCTGGTGGGTAGAAAATTGATGAGTCCTTTTCTTCCCTGCAGCTTTCAGTTTATTCAAAAGGTCTTTTCTGTGTTGTAAATATTTTCTCTTTTTCTAGTAAGATGCCTTTATTTCTCCTCAAACTCCCAAAAGAGGAAATTAGAACCCGCTAGTTAGTCTCCCTTCTAGACATTGGTGATACCTCTTTGGTGAATGTAAGCTAAGGGGAACTGTGTGATAGGGTTAGAAGTGCCTCTGAAGGTTCCTTTTATAGGAAGCTAGAAGGGAGCAGGTTAATGGAGTCCACTACTTTTCCCCTAGCTCTAATTTGGCCCAAATTGGTGTTAGAATGCTCCACTAAATATGATGCTAAGAGATGATATATCAAAGATGCTTCAGGAGAAGTTTTGGTCAAAATAAGTCAAGAGACATTAATGGTGGCTCTGTGGATACTAGATAAAGAACCATTTGAACCTTGGACATATGCCAAGGTAGACCATTTGTATGAAGAAGACAAGAAAATGTATAGCTCCTCAATAGCTTAGACATGGCTTGGGATACGAGAGAAAAGAGGTTCCAGACTTCCTAAACCCCTAACAATCAAACATTTCCGTAAGGAAATAGCCGATATTTTATTCCTTCTAAACAAGATGAAGGGGAACCCACACCCATTCCACTAGGAGAATTGGATGTACTACTTTATCTTGAAAATTCTAAGAGAGAAATTTATTGATTGGGGTGATTTGATAGTACAAAGACTTCATAGAGAGCTCCTAAATGTGACCAACCTAACTGCTTTTTACATGTCTTCCTACCTTGTCTCTATTTTGGCCTATTGCAAGAATTGGGAGGGGCTACCTCATGAGTTTTGGAGAAATGATATGAAAATATATTACTATTTCATGTGCCTACAAAGTGAAAGGTTTTGTAGTGAGTTCAAAATGGTTAATGATATGTTTTCAGCCAAGCTAGTCTTTGAATTGCATGGATGGGATAACAATAGGCTCTCTAAAGAAGAGAAACAAGTGATAAACATATATGGATGCCATTTTATTCAATTCCCTAGATTTACTTACCTCAGGGTTGGAGCATTTGATGAGGAACCATTATGACTTCCTAGGTTTTGTCTAGATAATGTGGTCTTATTGGAAGTTTATAGGAAACTTGTCATCATTGAATGGAAATCTGGTAGCTCCAAGAAATCTTCAAGCATCCTTTTCCATATTGAGTTGGGCTATTACAGATGCAAGATTTTCTAGGATGCCTTAGAAATGGATATTCCTGAGTTGGAGGATTTATGGGCCAATTGTTCTAATGAATTGGAAGTTAGGAAAAGGCTGTGGTCCAGATTGACCATGAAGTAGATTATAACTTTCAGATTGGATATGAAAATAGATGGAGTAGAAGAGGACATCAAAGTTGATGTACTTGACTCACAATTATTTGAGAAAGTAGAGGCCCTTCCTATCCCAGAGTTAGACTGGATGAAGCCAAAGGAAGATGATCTACAAGTGAGAATGGCCATGGTTATTGAAAGAAAAAATGCAATGTTATTTGAGAAAAAGGATTCTATAATTCCTTCACAACCTGCCAAGAACAAAGAAAAAATCAAGAAAAGGAGTTCGTCAAGAAAAACTTTTGTTTTAACTAACATAAATATTCATCAATCTCTTGCAAGAAATCTCAAACTTGATTTTGAACCTGAAGTTGAACCAACTTCTCCTCAAGTTCAAGCTCAATTTCAATTCTGAGATTAACCCATAACCTGAGTCACCCGATCAAGCTCTAGTGGCAAGAAGGGAATCCCAATGTCATTGTGAATTTGGACCCATTCAAAGCTGACTTATAAGAAAACATAGTTGTAGATCCCAGTGTGCCTAATATGTCAAATAACTAGTAGTTAAATGATGATGCTGAGAATACTCCAAAGGATTCACTAGCTCTTCTGAATAGTTATGATACTCAGAAGAAACCCTTTATGGCTCCACAATGGCTGAAGAATTTTTTTGCCAAAAAGAGAAGTGTGGTCCCTCTATCTATGCCCATTGAGGATGTTGTGAGTGGGTGTTTAGGAAAGACTCTAAAGACTAAGAAGACAAAAATGGAATCCATAATTGATTTTGATGAAAATAGTGGTTGTTGGATGGCATAAATCACAAAACCGGTAGATGACAAAGATGAGGGGGAAGTTTCAACTCAAGATTTCTAGATATCAAAAGTCAATTTAGGGAGAGATAGCACAACCATTGAGATGAATTTCTTTGAGGTCTCAAATAAGAAGATTGCCGATAGAGTCTAGAAGAACACTAAAGAAAAACAAGAGATGAAGGAGGCTATGAAAAGAATGGCCCAATACATAAATTCCATCCAACATCCAGAGCCTTTTCCTTTGAATGAAATGCTAGCTTCCATTGATATTAAATCCCTAGAAAATCAAAAGTTTCTCGATCAAATATAGAGAAACAAGGCATTTAGAAGAACATTTGAAGAATGGGTGGAGCATGTAAACTAAGAGACTACCAAGAAACTAACTCACCTAAATCAATCTCACATTGAAGGGAGTCACCTAGTAAAGAAAGTTGAGGCAAATATTGAAAAGTGGGAGTTAGAAAAGACTACCTGGATGAAAGAAATCCATTGGATAGAAGAGGTCCAAGAGTACAACTTGCAAAAATTCCTCGTAGAGAAGTCAGTCCCAAGGTTAGATGATAAAACACTTTATGTTTAGAAGGAGTGTATTGAATGGAGGAACAAAGCCATAACACAAGGAGTTTCTGAAATAAAAGACCTCCTAAAGGGATTGGAAATAATCAAAGATATCATTTCAAGTGATATAAACTAGGTGGATAAATAGTGTCAAGGGGCCCAAGAGGAATTATATAGGCTGAGTGATCAGGTGATCAATATTTTCAAATCCTGGTTTGATGAGCTTAAGGAAATGAAGGTGCCAACAATCCAAGAATTCTCAAAGGTTGCACAGGTAGAGTCAATGCTTATACTTCAACAGGATCATCTGGATATGTACAATGAAAAGGTGGCTGAAGTTAAGAGAGAGAAGGAAGTATGGAAATAATGAATTAATTATATCAATTTTCCACACCAACAGGTGATATCCATATTCACAGCTGTATTTGAAGACTAGAAGGCAGCACAGCTTACGAAAACCTCGACACTATAGCTATCTGAGACACCTGGTTCTATTTTCAGGGTGCTTTGCACTCAGTCCCTTTTTTATTGCTTTATGCTCAGGATATTTATTTAGTTTAAAAGTATTTACCTCCAGTAAAAGATAGTTTTATCTAGTTAGTTCCATAAGCCCTGTGTGACTATATATTTGAAAATATTAAACTTATAAGGGATTCGACTATCTGAGTTTTTGGGAACTATTTTTTGAAGACTACGCTATAAGCTTTTTGAATACAGATATAATAGAATATATGAAATATCCTATGGTATTGCATGTATTTTTGAGATTTTGAATGGATAGATACTCTTGTTTATCCTACATAATTCATTTTCTTGAGGAATTGAGTTATATTAAACAAAGCTCAACTATGATATGAGTTGATGTTATGCTTAGAGTAACAGAGGGAATCATTACAAAAGTTTTAACTTTAAACATTTTAAAGATTGAAGTAGTGTTAGAAGTAAATTTTGTTCTTTGAAAGTTTGCACATTCTTTTCATTTTGATGAATTGAGTGTTGACCTTATGTGTTTTCTGGTTAAAAGCACACACAATTTTACATTTATTTGTTAAATAGGATTGTATTGAAAATCTTTTTGGAAGGTATCTACACCTTAAAAATTGGAGAGAGTTTTCTTTCAAAGGAACTTAATTGTTAGTGTTCAGGTTATTCATTTTTATTATGCTTTATGGGATTCTAAAAGATTGATTTAAAGAAAGGGGAAAATTGTATGCTAACACTTTAATAATGTTATAGTTAATATGATTTAGAAAAACACAGAGGGGGGGTTGAATAAGTTATTCTCATGTCCAAATGGATAAATAAACTTTCAAAACTCTTCAAAAAATTAGATCTAACAACCAACAACTACTTGATCATTACTGAATACATAACATAAACATATAACAGTGCAGTCCACTATCCAATAGTATTTAACTTGAAAAACATAGAAATGTTCAAACCAAAACATTCACACAAGCATTAAGACCAGGATTTATAGTGGAAACCCAATTTGGGAAAAACCACTTTGTCACATGTTATTGATATTTTCACTCTTCTGAAGTGAGCTCTATCAAAATCCAACCCTATCAAAGGTTACAAACACACTATCAGGTGTGGCCTGGTTAAAGGATTTAAATAACTTTGTTGAAAGTGCACCTTGTTATAGGACTTACATACATTTCATTAGAATGCAACCTTGTTCAAAGGATTTATACATATGATTGTTAGGTCAACCTTGGTTAAAAGTATTTTGACTAATACAATGGTTAGAAAGTAAAAAATAATATTGATTTGAATACATACAACTCACTTTGAAAATATTAGATCAAATTATGTACACATATGTTGGCTTACTAACTGTGATTCATTTCCATCTCCATCACTGATCTTCTTTGAAATCCCTTCAAGTAATCGCAACACTTCTCATTCAGCCTTTTATGCTTATACAGTTAATAACAACAACAAAATCTTCTTTGTATCACACTCTCTCAACCTCATGCTTAGGTTTCTTTAATACTTCCTCATTTAGGTCAATACAACTTTTTCCTCTTGATCTCCTCCGTAGATCTTAGGGTTAGGTCAAATTCATCGAATCCTTCCAACTTTATGTTCTTCATCCATCCTTCTAGAAACATCTCAAATCTCCTGATAGATTTACAATAAAAAATTTTACACTGGATTAAATGCTTCAATACAATCAATAAATAAAGTCAACACAATTTACATAACACAAGAATTCAACTATGTCGGCTAGGAATCTGAATTCTTCCCCAAATGTAAATTACTAGCGCTCGGTCAATATTATGTTCAAATCCTCAGTCTTCTCTAGGAAGCTCAGTCACCACTAAAACTCTTTCCTCATCTAATATTGACTCGGTCGACACTAACGTCACTCGTCTTAAACTAGATTTCTTCACTTTTTCTCAGTTAAGCCTACTAGTTTAGTCAATGACAATACAACAATTGCTTCAATTGCAGTTTCCAACAATCTCCCTCTTTGGCATCGATGACAACACCATATGAATAACACATGAATCATGAACCAATCCAAAACTTATCTATCCATTAAAAAAATTTATAATATCCTTAGCTTCATTCTGATACATAATCAATTATCCTTGCTTACATTACCATCCATAAAACAACATATTTCCTCTGAATCCCTCTTACTTGATCTTCCATGAAGTCTCACCATGTGTATTCATCTAGATCATCTCCCTCTTTGAAAAAAATGCCAAAGAAACAACTAAAACATACATGTTGCAGATGTAAATATCATCTTTTCATTTTAGTAACAATATTTCTCCCTCTGTCATCTTTGCTTATGACTGATTCTCAACTTTTCTATACTTTTCACAACTCTAGGCTGCTCCTAAATTGTGACCTATCTTTGCATCAATTTTTTAGATACTCTTTGCATTACATTTGATGCAGTGCTCCTAGATTAACTAAGTAGCCTCAGATAGGGGAAGAACCCCTAATTGTCCTCTCAGATATTCATGAGCTTCTTTAGGTAAAGCTTAAGTGAATATATCTACTAGTTGTTCTTTTGTATTCACATATTACATTCAGACCTCTTTGTCTTGTACTAGTTCCATCAAGTAATGATACTTGATGGTGATGTGTTTTGTCTTTGTGTGCATCACTGGATTCTTAAATATGTTGATAGCACTTATGTTGTCATAGTAGATGACAACTAGTTCAGTGATCTCTTCTATCATGCCTACCAACAATTGCTTTATCCATACCAAGTTTGAACATCTTCTGCAGCCACATACTCATCTTCAACTATAGATTGGGAAATGCAATTTTGTTTCTTGCTTGTCCAGGAAACTAATCTACGTCCAAGAAAGAAAGTTCCACCATTAGTACTCTTTCTATCATCCACATTTCCTACCCAATCAACATTAGTATACACTCTCAGTTCAAATATTTCATAAATCTTGTAGTATAGTCCATAATCAGTAGTCCATTTCAAATATCTCATTATCCTTTTGACAACCATCATGTGAGTTTCTTTCGGATACTTAGATAAGAAATACATTATCTTATCATTGTGCCACATAATCAAGTACCCATTGAAGTATCAAGATAACTCAACCTTTCCTTAGGTGCTATTGTTATCAACCTTTCTCACATCCTTCTCAATAGTCACATAGATATAGAACTTTCTTAAGTAGCAACAGTCTTACCAGTTACAGTTTGACATCAATGATAACACAACAATTACTTCAATTGCAATTTCCAACAGTTACTTGTTACACTTGATATTAGACAACATTTCTATATTGAGGATTGTATGATTTGTTTATCTTTATTTGGTAATGAGACATTATGAGTACATGCTTGATGGTTAAAGTAGGTTGTCAAAGTCAATAGATGATTTACATTTACATGATTATGTTATGATGCAGAATGGAATAAAGATTATTTTTGTACTAATCACACTAATCCGTTTATGCTTTGTTCATGTCACTATCTGATGTGAATGTAGGATGATGGGAGGCAGTCGTAGTTACTCCTACAGAAGGTCTAGACAATGTCTCACTCTCCCTCCTTGTTTTCCACTGTCTGTTTATATATATATATATATATATATATATATATATATATATATATATATATATATATATATATATATATATATATATATATATATATATATATATATATATATATATATATATATATATATGTATATGTATGTATATGTATATATATGTATGTATGTATATGTATATGTATGTATATGTATATAGATGTATATGTATATACATGTATATGTATATGTATATATATATATATGTATATGTATATGTCTATATATATATATATATATATATGTATATATACATATACATATATATATATATATATACATATGCATATGCATATACATATATATATACATAGACATATAGATATATATATATATATATACATATACATATACATATACATATATATATACATATACATATACATATACATATACATATATATATATATATATGTAGATATGTATATATATATATACATATGTATATATATATATACATGTATATATATATACATATGTATATATATATACATATGTATATATACATATATATATATATACACACACACACATATTGATGGAATATGGATGAAGTGACTGAGAGGGGGGGGTGAATCAGTCAACCATAAAAACATTTCACAATTAATTCTTTGCAGATCCCTTAAGATATCTTAACAATGTTATCTGTTTTAGCACTTGGTAAATAGATTGCAGTAACCTTGAAGATGCAGAAAGTATTAGCAATATTATCTTTAGATATTCATCAGCACATGTATATGATTGAGGAAGCAATTAAGAACACAAGAGACACAAGATTTAACGTGGAAACCCAATATGGGAAAAACCACCAATGTATCTAGCTACTGATTTTCACTTTTCTGAAGTGATGCCCTGTTAGAAGCCAACCTGGTAAAAGGTTACAAAACACACTGTTAGGTGTGACCTTGTTAGAGGATTTAAAACACCCTGCTAGGAGTGGCCTGGTAAGAGGTCTTGAAAACAATTCAATGGAATTGTCACCTTGTTAGAGGATTTACATTATGGTTGTTAAACCAACTTGGTTAAGAGATTTAGAATTCACTGTTACAATGATAAGAAGGTAACAATGAAAAAGGTGACCTGTATAATAATGCAACTATCTTGCTGATTACAGATCTCTGTTCTACATAAGTCTGATCCTCTCTGATCGAATAAATCTCTGCTGCTCCTCAAGGATATCTGAACGTCCTTCACAAATTCGCATATACCTTTCCTTCTTTTCTTCTGTAAATCTTCTGCTGTATGTATTTACTTTTCACATTTGACCTTTTATTTATATGATTTTGGATTAGTCAAATCGACATTATTTAGTATAACAGTCGGCTGAATTAAGTAAACTCTATTTGCAAAAATCTTTCAAGGGCCGACAGTGCTCGGTGACCATATCTTTCTATAATTTTTCGGTGACCGAGGGAACTCGGTAAACACCAACAATCCTTTACCTTTGATAACCGACTGAACTCGGTAAATACTAACTTTCTTCGATGACCAACTGAACTCGGTAAACACTAAACTTTCTTCGATGACCGACTGAACTCGGTAAACACTAAACTTTCTTCGGCAACCGAGTGAACTCGGTAGACACTTGCTTTTCTTCGATAACTGAGTGGACTCGGTAAGCACTAATATTCCTGTCTGGCAGACCGACTGAGCTCGGTAGAAGCTGATTGCTGCGGACTATGACATTGTGTGACATCAAAGACAATACATAATTGAGTAGCAATTTCCTTCAGACAATTGTTTCCAACAATCTCCCTCTTTGGCATTGATGGCAACACAATATGTCATAGCATAAGAAATTTGAAAGAGTTAGCTCGGTTTAGATTCAAATCTCCCTCTGTCAGCAAACTTCCTGTATCCTGAAAATTCTTCCTTCTGACTATTGAAAATTTCTTGAAGTAATAGCAAAGACATAGCAAACACTCCCTCTTTGACAACACATGCCAAAGACAATTCACATATTACCGGTGAAAATTAATGTACCTCAAGTACTGATTCATATGCAATGATTCCTTGAATATACTGCATTAACAGGTTGATTTTCAATCATGTTCTGGTTGATGCATCACTAAAACTGCATTTAGTGAGCCTCGGATAGGGGAATGACCCCTAGCTTACCTCTTAGATACACAAATGCATCCTTAGGTAATGGTTTGGTAAAAATGTCTGCAATCTGTTCTTTTGTATGAATATATTCTAATCTGATTTCCTTGTCATGCACCAATTCTCTGACAAAGTAATATTTAATGGCAATGTGCTTGGTTTTGGAATGCATCACTAGATTCTTAGAAATGTTTATTGCATTGGTATTGTCACAAAATATAACAACTGGTTCTTTGATTTCAGCCTTCATACCTTCTAATAGCTATTTAAACCAAACAATATTTGAACAGTTTACTGCAGCAGCAACATATTCTGCTTCGGCTGTGGATTGAGATGTACAATTCTGCTTTTTACTAGTCCAGGATACCAGTCTTTTTCCAAGAAAAAATGCTCCACCACTTGTGCTTTTTCTGTCATCAATGTTTCCTGCCCAATCAGCATCAGTAAACACTTTCAAGTCTAGATTGCCTCCAAATTTATACCACAAACCATACTCTTCAGTTCCTCTTAAGTATCTTAAGATTCTTTTGATTGCCATCATGTGATTTTCCTTAGGTTTTGCTGAGAATCTAGCTACTATACCGACTGCTAAGGCAATATCAGGTCTTGTATGTACTACATACTGCAATTTTCCAATCATAGATCGGTATAGGGTCTGATCAACTTCTTTTGAATCATCATTTTTGGTAAGTTTCAGTCCAGTACACATGGGTGTACCAACTAGTTTTGAATCTTCCATTCCAAACTTCTTAAGTATCTCCTTAATGTATTTGGATTGAGTAATGTATATACCATTCTTGCTTTGCTGAATTTGAAGACCAACAAAGAATTTTATTAAACCAAACATAGAAATTTCAAATTCTCTGTTCATTTGTTCTGAAAATTCTTTGCACTGATCCTCATTCCCTGTAAATATAGTATCATCCACAAATAATTCTACCAATACAATTTTATCATCCGGTCCTTCTTTGATATACAGATTACTGTTATCATTAGATCTTTTGAAATTAATCTGGATCAAATAGTTATGGAGTCTTTCATACCATGCTCTAGGAGCTTGTTTTAAACCATACAATGCTTTGTGTAACCTGCAGACCATGTCCCTTTTATCTGGATCAACAAAACCTTCAGGTTGTTCAATGTAGACTTCTTCATCAAGAATTCCATTGAGAAATGCAGATTTTATATCCATTTGATATACCTTAAATCCTTTGTGTGCTGCATAAGCAAGTAGAGTTCTTACACCTTCTAATCTTGCAACAGGAGCAAAAGTTTCTCCATAATCTATACCTTCTTCTTGAGAATAACCTTTACATACTAGTCTAGCTTTGTTTCTAGATACTTGACCATCTTCATTCAGTTTATTTCTGAATACCCATTTTGTTCCAATTACATTCTTATCTTTAGGTCTAGGTACAAGAGTCCAAGTTTGTTCTTTTGTATTTGTTCTAATTCTTCATTCATTGCTTCAATCCAACTTTCATTTTCCAATGCATCTTTGATATTTCTAGGTTCAAAATCAGTAAGTAGACATGTACCTTTTAGCTTGCTTCTTGTCATAGTACCATCTGATTTGTTTCCAATGATTTGATCTGGTGTATGATGTCTTCTGACATATATGGCTAGTATAGGTTCCTTGCCTTTTGAATGATTCATGCTGTTGTCTTCTAGGATCTCTTCTTCAGGTTGCTCGGGCCTCGTAGATATTTGCTCGTAACTTCAGGCTGAGACTCGGTCTGAATTTCTTCCTGTGACTCAGTTTGAACTTCTTCCTATGACTCGGTAACTGTGCTTGGCTCGGTAGATATAGCTTCCTTATTGATAGTTGTATCTATCAATGTTTCAGGTTCAATGTAAATGAATCTTCTGTAGTTCTCAGGTTCCCTTTTGCTTTCTTCCTCAGTCTTTTCTGCAACTCATCAAATTTTACATGTATACTTTCTATGACTTTGTGAGTAGATAAGTTCAGACATTTGTATGCCTTGCTTTTGCTAGAATATCCTAGGAATATTCCTTCATCACTTTTCACATCAAATTTATTTCTTCTGGATTCTTTTAAGATATAACACTTGCTACCAAATATTTTCATGTAACTTACATTAGGTTTATAGCCATACCATAATTCATAAGGAGTTTTGAATGTGTCTTTCTTCAATTGTACTCAGTTCAAGGTATGGACTGCAGTGCTGATAGCTTCCTTCCATACTTTATAGCGATGTTCTTTTCTATCATTAGAGTCCTTGCACAATCCATAATAGATCTGTTTCTTCTTTCTGCTATTCCATTCTGCTCAGGAGTTCTAGGAGCTGATACCTATCTTTTGATTCTCTTTCAATGCAAAAGTTGTTAAAATCATGGGAGATGAATTCACCACCTCTGTCTGATCTTAAGCATTTCAATCTTTTCCCTGTTTCTTTTTCTACTCTTGCTAAGTACCATTTGAACTTTTCAAATGCTTCTGATTTTTCTCTTAAATACATGACAGTCATCATTCTAGAATAATCATCAACAAAAAGAGTAAAGAATTTATCTCCAGTATAGCTTTGTATTCCAATAGGTCCACATAAATCAGTATGCACAATTTCCAAAATTTCTTTAGACTAATAGTTCTTACTCTTGAAACTAGTTTTACTCATTTTGCCAATCTGACAATTCTTACATAGACCAGTGTCAGGTTTCTTCAAAGTAGGAATGCCTCTAACCTTCTTGAATTTGCTTATTTTTATCATGTTATCAAAATTCACATGACATAACCTTTTGTGCCATAGCCAACTTTCTTCTATTTGAGCAATAAAGCATGAATATTCATTGATATCAAGATAAAATAAGTTACCTTTTGTTTGTTTGCCTGATCCAATGAGTTTTCCTTTTCCATCCAGCAGTCTTGCTTGACCATTCATGAATTCAACCTTGAAACCAGTGTTGATTAGCTGTGCTACACTTAGAAGATTATGTTTTAGTCCTTCAACCTAGTAAGCATTATCACATATGAGTTCTTTGGTTAATGAGTTTCTTCCTTTTCCTTTTATACAACAAGGTTCATTGTTTCCAAATCTTACATTACCATTGTCACAATCTTCTAGATATTCAAATTTTGTCTTGTCACCAGTCATGTGGTGTGAACATCCGCTATCTATTATCCATATATCATCTTTGCTTATATGAGAAATAAGTGCCATCTTATCTTCATCATCATCAGATTCATCTTTTATAGCAATAAAGACAATTTCTTCCTTACTATCATCAGAATCTTTAGCCATAAAACATGATTTCTTACCTTTATCCTTGTATGATTTGAAATTCTTTTTGCCATAGTACTTGTGACTTATTTTTTCTTCTTTGACTTGCTTGTTGGGCACCTAGCTGCAATATGTCCAATTTCTTCACATGAAAAATAGATTAAAGGAGTTTTACCTTTATACTTACCTTTCCCTCTAGAGTACTCTTTGCAAGTAATGCTTCTACAATTTCAAGATCACTATCAGAACTTTCTTCTGATTCTTCTTCACTTTCTGACTGAACTTCTTTAATTTTCTTATTCTTCTTTAGTGAAACCTTGGCCTCAAATGCTGATTCAATATTTTTGGAACTAGGAACATAGTTGTCATAGTTGTCCTAATTCAAAAGCTGTCAATCTTCCAACTAAAGC